>UCOH01008555.1:0-119997 GCA_900474275.1 Synergus japonicus | reverse complement strand
TGCTTGGCACTTTTTATCATTTAACCATCACTTTTTATTACTGATACTTAAGAAAATCGATTATTCGACGATGTAGATTCCACACATGGATAATCATAATTTTTGACCTCATTTCTTTAAATTCACTTTCTTTCCTTGCTTTACTGAAGCTCCCACTTTTATCCTAGTCTAAACAAAGATAAAAAGAAGTAAATATTTGTCAATTTTCATAAATTCGCTGAAATTTTCCAAATTCATAGTTCAAATTGTACAAATCATTCTTGGTTGTTCAGACCTTGTTTTGAGAAACAGCAAGATGAGACAGGAAAACAAATGAAAACACAGTGAAAATCATGATACATATTGTAATGATTTCTCTTTATAATACAATAATTTAAATGTTTTGATTGCATTGGTATTGTAAAAGAGTGTGTATTGACCATATTGCATAGTACAGTAGTACCCACACATATATAATGTATCTCTCCAAAAAGAACAATATTCAAGTCAGCTGAATGAAAACAAACTGAGAATGGAAGCACCAGATGGATTTGTTGGGTTTTGAATAAAAATCACGAAATCTTTATCACAATAATCGGGTGTGCTGCTTCCGATAAGATTGTGACAATTGGTACCAATAAGATGCGGGATTGTATCGATAAATGTTGGATATCGTAATAACCTGCGTGCTCTTTTTGTTAGAAGTGTCGCGCGAGATCATCCAAGATTCGCTGTTCAGTTGTATACACGCCTTACAATGTTTCGCCAAAGATAACCGACCGATAACAAATCGCTGATAATAGGATTCGTATAGCACATTTGTTTCTCCGTCTCGCGAACGTTAATACTCAGTTGATCTGAAATAAAAAATTGTCCAGGAATAATAAGGAAAAATATAGAACTCGAATTTTAATAGCTTTCATTTGATGGAAACCTTCTGCAAATTCCTGTAATTCTGGTAAGAACTAGTTGGTGAAATTGTTTGAACACGGATAATATTTGCCAAGTGAGATAACATACTGATTTCGGGTTGTAAAAGCAATTAGAGATCTGATCTAGAAGATATAATGCTTGTTCTCGTACAAGATTGCTTGTGTGGCGTTAAATATGAGACTTATGATCCGGAAGTTGGAAGAGTAAAATTAGACTTCGGAGCTCAAATTCGTGAGCTGCTTGCGCTACTGATTCTTCTTTCAATAGTGGTAACGCCTTCCGGGTATAATTTGCGAATCCAGAAAGTCGCGTCATGCCCTTGAAGTTAGAAAACAATATATTGACAGTAATAGAGAAATTCCCCAAAATCATTATTAGCATTACTAAAACAAACTGACGCGCTCTATTATTTAGTTAATTTTATTGATGCTAGTAAAACAATCTGGTAGCAAATAAAAAATATAGTCTGTTATATTTCTGTTGCAGGTGAGTCAGCCTTGAATGTATTTTGGTTTGGTGCCTTACTGTGTAAGTAGCCTGGATTTAAATTATTTTTTACTAGCTCGATGCTTTATGAACAAACGAGAGAAGCAGGTGAATCTGAAGATTTTGGGGGGCGTGACCAAATACTTTAACTGTGGAAAACAAATATGAAACTTGAAAATATTTGCTCAAATCTCTACCTTTCTTTAATTGGAGACGGAAGAGTGTAAACTAATATTTGTTATCACAAAAGTATGCCTTAATTTTGATAATATACGTCACACCCCTGCCCCTCTCCAATATAGGGACGAATGTAGAGATGTTAGATTTTTATTCGATTTTTTGAAGATAGATCTTCTTCGGCGAAAAGACGATCTTTTGAATCGATTCTCTAATAAGTTGATTCTTTTGAATTTTGATATTTGAATAATATTTTAATAATATTTTGAATAATTTGATTCGTTTGTTTCAATCAAATAAACGTATATTTGCTACAGAGCTAAAGAAAAAATATTTTTGAATTAAAAAAAAAATTTATTTAATTCAGATATTTTTTCTTTGAATAAAAAAGAACATTTTTTTGAATCAAAAAAAGGAAAGAACAAATATCTTTCAATCAAATAAATTTTTTTTTTAATTCAAAAATATTTTTTCTTTGGCTCTGTAGCAAATATACGTTTATTTGATTGAAACAAACTTTTTTTCTGGGTGTATAGATTTAACAAGATTTTAATGATAAGTAATTGTAAGAAATTTCAATCGACTTTAAAAAAAATTAAGAGAGTTTAAAAATTTTCAAAAGATTTCAAAACCACTTAAGTGATTTTAAGGAAGTTTAAGGAATTTATTCTAATGTGGAGTAAATTAAATTAATTCCCTTAAGATTACTTGAAATTCTTTAAAAAATTTTTAATCTTCTTTAAATGCTTTGAAATATCTTCAAATCTCTTCTCTTAAAATTTCTTAAAATTCCTAAAATCAATCAAAATCTCTCAACATCCCTTAAAATTCCTATAAATCTCCTGAAATCCTTTTATAATTTTTGAAATCTTATAAAATCTCTTGGAAGTCCTTAAAATTATTTAAAAGCTTTTGCAATTCTTTAAAGTCTCTTTAAAATTCCTCTAAATTCTCTAAACTAAAAATACAAATTTTGGGTTTTGGGAACAGTGGAAACTTTTTACTTATTATTATTCCAAATTCCAATAAATATTTAAAAAATCCTCAGAACTAGACGTCAACCCAATTTTTTGCATTAGAAGAAAAAGAAGTTCTCACGCAGGCTAACTCAAATTCAATTGCTCCATTTTTAGTTTTTTCTTGCTTGCTTAATTACAATTTTTCGACTATTTTCCCCTTTTTTTATCATAATAGTAAAAATATAATAACAAATTATTCAATTACTGAAAGAAAAAATAGATATTTTAAATTAACTTTTAATATTCGTCACTAAATAGTCGATTTTTATAGAAGATTGATTCTTTCCAAGATGCTCTTTTGAAAAATTGATTCATTTCTGATGTTGAAACAATTCAAAAATCGATTCTTTTCAAAGAATCGAACATCCTTAAACGGAGGGGTGTAAGTATCGCTTATTTTCTTTTCAAAGCTCATAATTACCAAGTCACACCCCTACCCCCACCCAATCAAAGGATAATAGAAGGTTGAAGGGCCTGATTGACCGGATTTACTCTCAAAATTCACTGAGAAAAATGCTTGGTGCGGACAACAAAATATTTTGTTGCTATAGAAGCAAGAAAAATTTTTGGTTGTGCCAACCAAATATTTGTTGAACAAACCAAAGTTTTGATAATTCAACCAAAACTAAGATTTTGTTGGTTCAAATGAATTTTCTTGGTTCAACAAAAAGTTTGTTGAATGAACCAAGATTTGGTTGGCACAACCAAACAATTTTTGTTGCTTCTATAGCAACAAAAAGTTTTGTTGTCCGCACCAAACATTTTTCTCAGTGTTCTGATTAATTCGGTTTGGCGAATTCATTCGGATTAATTTGCATTAAAGGTTCGGATTGCTTTTAAATGGGTTTCAGTTATAAATTCGAATAGAAAACTTCCTTCGGATTAGATCGGAATGAAACTGTTTGGTTCGGATACAAATTCCGGTATGAATTATTTCAATCCGAAGCTTCCGCTAGGGCAGCACCGTTATCATTAATCATAATCATAATCAATAATGAAAAATCAAGATCCTCTGTGAAGATCTGCCGGCAGTAGCGTCTGCGTCGAACCGTCCTATCCCAATAGGCGGAAAAATAGCTTTCCCCGAGACACCCTGGGTCTTGCTCGTTTCGCGACGTTGCGGTAGGGTACGCACAGCCACGCACCCGCGTGTCACGAGCTTGCGGCTCTCGCTGTGTGGGTGTCCGGTGCTATGTACGTGAGAGACAGTATAGGCTCGACTTAAAACCGACTCATGCCGAGTTTTACCGACTCTTTCCGACTCGCAACTCTTGGTTTCGTACTAGTTCGAGACTCGGCGCACAGCATGGAATACACGGCACAAGTGTGATTCGAGTCGAGTCGAACCGAGTCGAGTCGAGTCGAGTGGAGTGGAGTGAGTCTGGAGTAGTGAGTGAACGAGCAGCCTGGACTAGCGGGCTACCCCGATTCCGGCGAGTCAGTCAGTGTGCCACCGGCGACCGTCGTCCGTAGCCAAAGATATGCTTCTCTGTACCCGGGGTTGCTGCTCTATCAAATTCAATTAATTCACCCCGGGACTCTTATCAAATATCAATTTATAACATTAATTTTTACTTGATTCTGGATCGTTCCGTACCTCATTTTACCACTTGGGAGTGCGTGCAATTTTCTCGCGCGGAAGTAAACAAGTCCTTTTATCAATTCGGACATCAAAATGATTACGACGAAAAAATGGTTTTGAAGAACGGATAATTGAAAAAGTTTCTGAACAAGTTCAAAAGTGTTTTTCTCGCGAGTGTTAATAGTGTTAGATGAATTTTGAATATTTCTCTAGTTTATTTTAATAAATAATTAGTGAAGGTGATTTGAAACTGGGATTGTGGGGAGTGCGAGTGACACTTCCGGTACTTTATCAGTGGTGAGAGTGAAAGTAGAGTAAATAAAATTTGGCAAGTAGGCGCAATGATTGGCGCGCTGAGCCAAGTTTAAATAGCACCCCCGGTGCCCTTTTTTTGGCTCCGTGGTCCAAGATGACACCAGAGCCCCGGTAAGGTCAAGGTCCGCGTAGGAGAGGACATTTGGAGAAGAGGGTGCATCAGGGAAGATAAGGTCAGTGACCAAGATGCTCGAGGACCAGCCGTTGGACCTTAGCGTTCGAGTTGGCGACTATGCCGAGTTCACCAAGGAAGAGAACCTTCTAGTTGATCAGGAGAATGATCGAGATCGCAAGGATTCGATCGATGAGTATGGAAATCCGACTCTCAGGTTGAGGGGTCTAGTGTCAACCTCATCAGTTGATTACTCCCAGGATAGGGAGGATAGGACCTGTTCTGAAGATTCTGAAGACTCCTGTTCAGATAACAACCAGAAGGATGGAATCAGGTCGAGGTCCAGACCTCCTGGCACCAAACCTTACAAGAAGAACCTCATAAGACGATACCGTGAGTCTGATATGATTTTGTGTTTTGCAAACAGGGAAGGGAAAGGCTTCCGGAAGTCCTATTATAATTGTTTCGGTTTTCGGTTCTAAGTTGATCAAGTTGGATCCTTGAAAATTCAAAGAAAGATTTCTAGCTTTCTTTAAATGTCTTAAATTAAAAGCGATGATATTTCAACAACTCCGTTGGAGGCGAAAATAATTTAATAAAAAATAACTTCTGATAAGATTTCACTCGTACTCTCTTCAGATTTCCATACGAAAATTAATCACCATTAATGTTATTCCGAACAAAACATTACCGATAAGGAGTAGATATTAAACATAATCGAATTCAAGTTTAACTAATAATCTTCTTTTTTTTTTAATTAATAATAACTCTCATTAATTAAATTCGTATTTATATTCTTTTACTTGACTCTTGTATTAATCTTTTGCAAATTGTATCACTTGGATGCGATTTCTTTAAAATCATAATTTACCGGAAACTTGAACTTCATATTTACTCAACAAAAACAAACGAAAGGCTCTCGGGAGAAAGTTATCAGGCGCCAACGTTGCGTATACAGTAAAAAGACGAATAGCATGATAACACCGAAATAGATTGTTAATTTAGAGGTCGTGAATAGATATTAAAGAATTCTAGAGCGTTGCCTAAAAACTCACAACTAATATTTTTATTAAAATAGTAACATTTCACTGATGAATTTTTCATCATACAACCAAAAACTTCTAAAATTAAGAAATTTAAGTTTCCTTTTGGAAATTTAGTAACGTCTTTTAGAAGCGAAATTCTGCTGAGGATTTGTCTCACAGAAAAAATTTCTAAAACAAAGAGTAACCCAGATCTTTTCGCGTTCGTCTGCACTTTATTTCTTTCAAGCCAAGTGAACTAAACTACGCCACTTTTCTAAGTTCTTTTTTCAGTTAAAAATCTAGACAAAATCTGCAAAAAAAATCTCGAACTTTTACTAAAATTTTACACGGCCCTCTATTTTTACATTTTGTAAAATTTACCTCCCTTTGCTACAATTATAGAAAGAAAAAGCCGCTACATTAGGCAATTTTTTTCTATCTATTTATTACCTGCATCTACAGGTAATTTCTGAATTTTCTAAATCGTTGAAATATTCGGTCACCTGTTTCAAAGTCGATAGCGGAAATTCCTTGAATTTCGACTTTTGGAATTGAAATAGAATTGTTCCCATTCCTGAGACTCGTTTTTCTGAAATAAAGCGCCAATTTTCCCTGGTTGGGTATTGAGCAAATTGCCCACAGTAAGCGTATAAACACGAAAGAGTAACGTAATCGGAAATGCTTTACCTCGTACCTACATACTTTTTACCACAGAGTAGGTCAGGCGTTCTCGCAATAAAAGCGGGTCCGACGAAATCTTCTCGACGCGTCGTCGCCCGCGTAATTGAAGTTCCACACAGCACCGCAAAAATCTTATATACATTTATACATTGTGCGTGTGTTAGTGCGTAATTTCGGTCGATAAAAATATTACGCAAGCCATTTCGCGCGGCGAAGGTCGTGCGCCGGGCGACGATTCTCGACGAGGAAAAAGAAGTCAACTGAGATGGAGAGAGGGATATTAAAAAAATTTGGAGAGACAGAGAGATAGAAGTCATCGGAAGATGACTATTTTCGCGACGCAGTCTTTTACAATTTTGTGCGGTATTAATCTCCTGGTCCGATAATATTTGTGACCTGCCTCAACCTCGACAAAATTAGTCTCTCGTAATCTATACACAACCAATTACTTTTCAGCGCGATATCGTCTAACCAGTATCGCTTCAAAACTGCTGATACTGTAAATAGACGAGTAAACAACGCACACTCTTAAGCGATTATGACATTTCTAAATGCAATGAATAATTGCTTCGCTATTTTTTTAAATGGGCGAGTTTAAAATTTGCAAATCTGAATTAGTAGAAATTTTACTAATGCAATTAATAACGACGGTTTTGACTCTTAAATTAGTTATTTTTTGACATTCTACTAAATGAAATGATAGGATTTTTGTTATTAAATGAATTAGTAAGGATTTTCTACTAATCTGTTTAGTAGTACCAACTTACTAATTCAATGAGTAGAAATCAATTGGAAACTTATCTAAATTATTAATTTTTTAAATACTGTCTGGTGGTTCTTGAATTTTAAAAGTTTATTTTTTTCTCAATTTATAGAGGTCTATATATTCTGAGTTCATATTGTTATATTGATAATAATATGAATTATAGTAGAAAACTACTATCAAATTGTAGTTTTTTACTAATTCAGATTTATAGAGAGTTTAGATTCATTCGAATTAATTTCTAACTTTATTTTAACATCAACTTCTCTATACAATGTTTTCTAATACATTTTATCAAATTATTTAAATTTTTTCACGAGTGACAAAATACTAATCTGAAGATTAATTATCCCTGGATAAATTCTTGTCGAATTTTCTGGACAGCGTTTCGGTATGTGAATTTGGCCCTGAAACCATGGGGGTTCCACCAGCATATTTGTCTGACACCTAGTGATCCATTTATCCTGAATCAGAAGTTCCCAAGACCTAGTAGTGAAAGTTGTTCAAATTTTGGAAATTTTCTTCCATTTTTCATTTTAGTCACACTCGAAGAATGCAGCTTCCGTTTACCTTTCAACTTTCTCCTGTGCGGGTGGTAAATAGTTTTTTTTTTTTTTTTTTTTTTTGAAAAAAGAAAATGCTACCTGTTTCTTATACTTCTGTATTTCACAGAATATTTTCAAATCCAAGTATTGTATTTAGAATTTTCAACAATTATTCATAGATTTTAATCAAACTCTTTGTTTATCTATCAACAGACGAAATATGTTGACGCATCATATTTTTTATAGGGGCCCTTTTTTTACGTTTGTCAAGGGGAAAAATCCTTTAATCCGAAGATACCGTTTTGGGTCAAGTGAACCCTTTTTCTAGCACTCGTCAAACGACTACCGGATCTCTCTTTCCAGCCTATTGCTTCCAAACTATCTCCATCTTTCTCTTATTTAATCCTCAATCCTTGACTCTCTACCTGCCTGGCCACAAGCCTAGGACACGTAACTAAAGCTTTTGCGGGTAGTCCCTTTTCTTGTAAACAAAATCCCATTCCCTGCGACAGGTAAAGTCAAATTGTGTCCCAGTTACCTTATTGCCTCCAATGAGATAATATTTACGACAGGCTCACCATTTCAGAAATACAGATCCCAGTCTCAGGTGGTCTATTGTCATTTTATTATCCTTTGATTTCTGTTTTGATCCCCTCAATAGGAAACATCCAACTTAGCATTTCTAAAATAATAATAATAACTCCTCTAATTTAGACAGAAATCAGTGTAATATAATTTTCAAGTCGATCCTTGCAAATGAAGATATACTTCAGGGAAAAAGGAAAGAGAGGGTGAAGGATGATTCGAGGCTTTAAATCACTCGAGTGAATTCGAGCAGACGCCCACCTCGAGAATACGAAGACAAATTACTTCCGGTGCGATCTCTGGAGTAGCCCTAGGGTTGAACAGGATATGAACATCGTTCGATTCTTTTAAAAATGTGGCTAATAATCGTGCCTTCAACCCATCGAGACTCCTAAAAAAAGAAAAGTATCGTTTCACCAATCAAGATTCACGAGTTAAATCATTCTCTTAATCACAGCCAACGATTCCACTGCAAACTGATATAATACAAGGAAAAAATTGTTTAAAAATTTTGTTTTCTTCTCTCATATCGGTGTCTAAAAATATCATTGCGAGTATCTTTTTTCTCTGTTGGTTCGCGAATTTATTAGTGACCTTACATAACATTTCGAGATCGTATTCGTCATACGACATTCGTCATTTGTCGTCGTCTCGTCGTCAATATTCTTCGTTTCCCCTTCACGGTTCTCAGTATCATCCGGCGGTCCTTTTTTTACCCGCATACAATTAACGCCCGCTCAATGTAAATCAAATGGAAATTGTAAAAATGACTTGGTGTGTCGGTATTTAAATAGCTAATGGTTCGACGAAGCACTCGAGCTCATTGTGATTCAGGATATTGGCCCGCCGTTGAAGGAAGGACTAACTTCCTGTCTGTCTACCTTTTCTATCTTCCCCTCACTTTTCTCACCTTCCCTCCTTTTCCATCGAAATAGTCTCTCCCTTAATTGGTACTCTTTTTCTTGAAATATTCTCTATTCTCGTAATGTCATAAAAATGTCACTAAATATTAATATTAATTCTGTGTATAGATAGTCCTTTTTTCTCTCTAAACTTGAATCAGTGAAATTTAACTGATTACCAGTCAAATTCTACTGATTTTCAGTAGTTTAGTGACGATTACTGAAGATTTCAGTGACTTTTGACTGATTCTCAGTGAAAATTCACTAATTAAAATCGTGAGAAAAGAGTCACTGAAAATCAGTGGTATTTGACTGATTCAGTTTTAGAGAGTTTATTAAAAAATATCAATTGAGTCGTTTTTTTTTTTTTAGAAAAAATGGATTTGACTGATTTTTATGGACACTTTTTTTTAAACGGCATAACTTTGGTTTTCGATTAAATTTAACTTTTAACAATTTACCTTTTCTTTTATAAATATCCAAGTTCGTTAAAAAAAAATGGTATTGTTTTTAGAAAAGTTAAATTGATTGAACAGAAGCAAAGTTCCTTTCAGGAGAAAGTCCCCAGAAAATTAAAACTTATAACACCATTATTTTACGAATTTTTGAAAAAATTAATAATGGAGGATTTTTCATTATTTCATATATTTGCAATAATTTATACACCCCGTTTCTAAAACTGATTTCAACTCAGATCGACTTTCCGCGGTATTTTCCACACTGATCAGCCCGGAAGGAACTTAGAAGTAGAGTTGGGCGAGGGGGAAGAGAGGGACTGTAGGTGGTGGCAATAGGAAACTGGGGTAGACTGTCCTTGTGCTCTTGGGTGGTTATTGGAACGTTGGCACGGAGATGTTACCTTGTCTACAGGGCGCTACAAAATAAATATAAGGTAATTTATAATTCATAACATCCTCAAATAATAACCCAATTAATTTTCCTAATATGAAAGGTGGTTCAGTGCTTTCAAAAAGAGATTAACAACGCTTTTTACAATCCAAGACTCAATTACAATAGGAAAAGTATTTCCAAAGAGATATTTCCATGAAATTAAAATTGATTTTCCCAACTGCCTTAAATATTTACGACCCTTCTGTAGAATGCAACATCCGAGTAGTTTTAGTTCCCCGTAAATTTAATTTCCGTTTGTTTTTTTAACCAAGTTGAAGACTCAATCGTACAAATGGAAAATTAGCCTCGTTAGAAAGCTCACCCCTTAGATCGATTGAAGCAATTCGATGTACCTGGAAAGTGTAATTGTTATCGTACGACAGGGATCGAGTGTTCACCATTGTTCTCACTATCATAAGGAGAATCGTAAACCTGATTAACACACTCTTTCATTATATCGGAATGCGTATAATTGTCGTTATTTTAATATATTAAACCCTCTCATGCTTTAGTATTCACTCCACCCAATGAAGGGTCTTAAGGGCATGTATTACTTACCCGATCCCTACCTTAACGACTTTTTTTTCTCTGTAACGCTACGTCTACATTTATTGAGATACCACATTCAAAATTTCTATATTAGAAGCTAAGGCCTTAAGGTACGTTTGTCTGGTCTTAAATACTGACATTTAAAAAAACAAAATTTTTACAAAAATTTAAGACCAGACAAACATACATCAGCATATTTTCTTCAATTTTATAAATTTTTAACTTGATATCTTTATAAATGTAGACGTAGCGTTACAAACAAAAAATGTCGGTAAGGTAGGGATCGGGTGAGTAATATATGCCCTTAAATGTAGTTTGCGTGCCTACAATTAGGGATAATTGCTGGGAAACTGGGTTGATTTTTAACTATAAAGTAACTGCAATTGATTTTTCATATCTTACACTTATATTTTCATAAACTTAAGTGTATCCATTCATTATTATTATTTATTATTTATTTACACTTGTCTAATCATCATTCGGTACTTACAATTGTTTCGCAAAAATCCAAGCAAACTTTCTAAATTTGAATCAGTGAAAATTTCACTGATTTATTTAGTGAATAAGTATTTGACTGATGAATCAATTATTTGAGACTTTTCATTGATCAATTCAGTAATTACTCACTGATTATGAATAAGTTCTTACTAATTTAATTAGTGAACCGATATAACCTTTAAAAATTTCAATAAAGTATACTTATTATTTTTAGAAATCAAGTTCCAATTTCAATCTGTAATTTCAGTAATTGTGGAAATTTTGAATTCATAAAAGGTATACAAGTGCTGCGAACTATCGGTACTGATTCAATCAGTGACTTTTCACTCCAGTTAAAAATCTCGAGTTAGAAATCTCGGGTAGACTTTGGAGCAAAAAATCACGATTTTATTTTAAGACAGATCGATATAGAGCAAGGCGATGAAAAAATGGTTGGAAAGGTGATAGAAGAGGAAAGTATTTCGTGATTCGTGAATGGAACACCCGGTAGATTTACTCGATGAAGGTAGAGGCGAGAGGTACGTTCCTAGCGCTATAGAACGAATAGGCCGGTGCATAGAGGAAGAGCAGTGCGCTCGTTGAATGCACCAGCCCTGACCTACATAGTAAACCGTGTTGTGGGCTAGGCTAGCCTACGCTAGCTACCTAGACTATTATAGCAACGAGGTACACCACCGTCGCAACTATGCGAGCGATAGGTAGCTACTTGTACATATTATCCCACCCATACGTCCTACAATATATCTCCTGATCGCGTGCTCGACATGCCTATCTGTGCGTGCACTTCTCGACACTTTAAGGCCAAAGATCTCACTTTTTAACTTCACCATTTCCTTTGAAACTTCCACTTTCCCACAAAAATCAAATTTCTTATTCTTATTCATAATTCTCATTCCATATTATTCCTACACAATAGTATTTCTCTATAAAACCCTTGATTAGTATTTTTTTTAAATAGTCTCTAAATCTGAGTCAGTGAAATCTCACTGATCAAATAGCTAGAATCCGGTCACTGATAATCAGTGAAAAGTTACTGATCTATTCAGTGAACAAAAGTCACTGATTGAATCAGTACAAAGGAATAATGTGGAATGATAGTTGGCAGCACTTGTACACCTTTTATGAATTCAAAATTTCCATAATTACTGAAATTACAAATTGAAATTGGAATTTGTAAAGGTTATATAGGTTCACTAATTAAATTAGTAAGAACTTACTGATAATCAGTGACTAATTACTGAATTGATCAGTAAAAAGTTTCAAATCACTGATTCATCATTGAAATACTTAATCACTAATTAAATTAGTGAAATTTTCACGGATTCAAATTTAGAGAGTAGGAAGAAAATTCCACCTCACATATTCATGACTCAGTATCTCGAAAGCTAGAAGTTCTAACTAACTTTTAATAATCTTCTCCTCAATCTGAAAAATGAACTAATTATCTGCAGAAAGGTCATCTAAGTAGATTAAGTTGATATTTCAAATTAAAGTACTTGGGGTCGTCCAATATTACGTAACGCTTTTACACTTTAAATTTGAATCAGTGAAATTCAACTGATTACCAGTCAAATTCCACTGCACGGAAAAAAGTGGATGGCTGAATTTACCATTTAAAATAGTTAAGATAGTCACTAATTTACTTTAGTGAAAAATTGAAAACTGCAAATTGAAATAGTGAAATACAACTAATAATTAGTAAAAATTTTCACTAAAGTAAATTAGTGGCTCACTTTTCACTAATTCAGATTTAGAGAGTGCGCTCTGAACGCATTTTTCCTGCAATTTAGTCAGTTTTACTATTTCAAATTGTAACTTTTACAACGAAAACAGCAGGGTTTACAATTTTCTTACCACAAATTACAATTTGAAATAGTAAAATTGACTAATTTCCAGGAAAAATGGGTTCAGAGCGCATCTTCACTATTTTAAATAGTAAATTCAGCCATTTAATTTTTTGCGAGTGATTTTCAGTGACTCTTTTCTCACGATTTTAATTAGTGAAAAATATACTAGAAATTAGTGAAAAGTCACTGAAATTTTTAGTAGTTTAGTGAAGATGACTGAAAATTTCAGTGACCTTTGACTGATTCTCAATGAATTTTTACTGTGAAATTTTATATAATATAACAGTCAAGCATCGAAATCTTGTAAAATATCTTGAAATTTTTGAAAATCTTTTGAATGTCTAAATCGGATCTAGATTAAACATTAAAAAGATGAAAAAGTTCCTAATAGTTCTTCCCTAACGGTGCCGCTGAAGTTTCGCTGACCTGAAACTTTCCATTGGAAACTTTTCGCGAGTTTGTGTGAAAGTTACTGCGTTCTAGCAACGCCTGTACAAATGCATAGATATTTCTAGAATCTAGAATCTATTAAAATGCTTAATTCCTAATAAGGCGGGATTGATGTCTTGTGAATCGGAGAGGATGAGAAGTGATTTGCATTTTCAACTGTAGCAACACCAAAATAGTAGCGAGCGAGGATTATTACAGTCGTTGTCTTCTATCGCATAATCTTGTTACGTTAACGTACTCTCGTCCCTGTTTATCCTTGACACCTTTTCTCTTTCCTCTTTCCAACGATGAATTAAACGACCTCGAGTGATAATTCGTAAAATGACCAGCGACCTTTTTACAAATTGACTCTACATCTTCAGTTCACCCCATTTTCTTTTTAGGGCAAAAAATTAGGTGTTGGAAAAAGTCTGAATTCAGGGAGTCCATTATTTTCTCATCTTCACTGCGAACCTGATAATTGGCAATTTTTGTGACTATCAAGTGAAAGTGAAATTATTTTCTTATGAAGAAAATTTCATGTTCGATTTTATCCCATCACTTTTTTGGGAATTTTCAATTGAATTTCATTTGAAATTATTTAATACTGGAAGATATCGATTAAGAATTATTTAATATCATAGGAAACCATCTGCTCGCAGTGAAAATTGTTTTTTCCTTAACGGTTACATTAATTTAAGTTTAAGCAGATGAACCACGGAATAACCCAGTTTCAAGTCCTGGAACTGTAACGGGATATTCTAGTCTTTAGTATTAGATTCTTCTAGCCTTGTAAAGAATTTTCCACCCTAATGAGCGAAAGGGTTGTTCCGCCCTCGCCTCTCTCCCCTCAGCGTGAGAAACTTATCTCTTCTATATTATCTAGTATAAATGTACTCCACACATCTATATTCTGTATCTATAACTAACATAAGAAACTGTAGCCTCACTTTTCTCTTTTTTCTCTTTTCTTTTTTATACCCTTTCCTCCTTTTTTTTGTACCCTTTCCTTGCAATACTCAGGTAACCTTTATTATTTCATTTTTTTTTTACATCTCAGTTATAGCATCGCATGACCCTCTTGGTTCTTAGGGCCTTCCTTTTGTTCCTTTTCCTTGGATTTCACTTTTTCTTTCTGTGCAAAGGAAGTGGGCGTATGTACCACGCGTACGCATTCTGCTGACAATAGACACCCTCCAAATTTAACGTAGCCAAGCATTGAGCAAAAATGGGTCAGGGACGAAAGATGGTGCCCCTTTTCCTGAAGTGGGGGAGGAAAAAAATACCTTTCGGATCCCCAACTAAACTTTCCAGATCCGGTGCTTAAGGAACAATATGATTCGATTCGGATGCCCTGAAAATCGATCAGGCTTTATAAAGGCCGTAACAATAAGTGAGAATGTCCTTGGAAATTAACAAACCTAAAAAGCGAGCGAAAAAGTAAAAGTAAGTTTCAGTTTGTCACTAATCAGTCGAATAGCTTCTATCTTTTTTACTTTCCCTTTTCGCGATAAAAAAAAAAGGATCAATCCTGGGTTTTGACACATAAAAAAAAGGGTAGACCGTAGAATTTATGTAGCAGGAAAACACTGTATCTTTCGTGTGCGATGTGGAGGTTCACACAAGAATAAACGTAATCCGTAGCTCACCTATACAATCACTCGAGTCAGACACGCACTCTCGGTTTCAACGAAGGAAGTGGGTCGCGCACATAGAAACGGCCCATCGAGTCGCTTCCGGTATCGAAATTTCCGGCTTTGGAAATCGAGAGTTGAATGCTAACTCTTTAAAATACCTTTTTGTGTATACAGATTCCGTTTGGAACCCGAATTCTTATAGAGTTTTATTTAAATTTCGCAATTTTCTGAATAATAATTTTGAATAATAATTTTGAAGAATAATCTTTTTTAAAAATCGGATTTTTATCACGCTTTTGGAATATATAAGTCTAATGCATAATTGCAATACATTGAGGCAAGATTGCAACACGCGATTCATCTCTAAACAGTTAAGATTATAATATAATTTATGATTTTTTCCAACTCGCTGATTGAATTCATCGACGCCGTTATTTATTGACGAGCGCTTCCCTTTATCGGATTTATGTTCATGTGAGTGAACTGAATACGTCATTTGTATTTCCACATAATGTTGCACTAAATCAAGACGAAATCGACCTCGCTCAATGTCCTCGCGTATAATGTATAATATGTCGTATGAAAATTATCCAACGAGATAATTAGTGAAAGAAAACTAGATATCATACTCTAGGAATGTTGCACTATATACTTCTTTGTTATTCATATCCACAGATTGTATAATAAGAATATATGCATTCTTATGTTTCTTCATACATTCCTGAGTATTGTGCATCACATTCTCAAATTTCGCGTAAATCCCAAAATAACCCTTGGGTTATTGCACTCAGATGCAGCTAATAATATTCATGTCACTCCCACTTCGGGACAGTTTAACGTTTTCAACAAGCTATAAGTTAGCAAACCCAAAAAGTGTTTCCACTTCCGTTTTCTGCGCCATTTTACTCCTAGTGTCAACGCACTAGTGCATTATTATTAACCTCAGAGTCGGACATTAAAAATGTTGGAAACTTGCATGTTTAATATATCAGTGTTATAAATATATTATATAATTGACGTTTTTGCGTAACACATATATAGCAAACCTTAAAATATATAATCGAGCATATATATAATCGTTCATTGTAAAAAGTTTCGGCAACTTTCTTTACAATTTCTTAGAGATTATTTCACATTTTTGTTCCGGGAATTGCTATTCCAAATATTTGGGAAAATTCCGTAAAGTTTATAGAAAACCCAATACCTAATTTTAGAGAAAATTCCCAAAGAAATCTTAATATATAATGTACATACATTTTGGATTAGGTAATTATAAAGTATTTCCAGTTAAAGAGTACATTCCTCTTTCACATTCCTCTCCAACACTACATTTCTGTACTTGACTCCATATTCATCCACTTTTTCATGAAAAATGCCAAGAGGCTTATTAGCCCCAGGCTCTCTTGAATAAGCACTTCAGATCTTTTGTCACTGCCTCACATATATATGTTCTCCATTTCTCTTTTTCGCTTGTATACTTCACTCTTTAACATAAACTGCAAGTGCCTCTTAATTCCTAATTGTAATTCTACCTTTCAACATTCTTAAATCTTGCATTTATCTATATTTTAAAAGCTAAAAGAACAGTATCATCCAGATACTTGTGCATCTGCGGGAAGTGTTAATTGGGGCGTTTTATGTCCGTGATGAAGGGTATACAAAGAAGGGAGGCATTAATTTTGCGATTGCGACCTGTACAGGTGTCGCGCACCTGAAAAGTGGCGTGTGTACCTCTTTTCTGAGACAGGTATACGGGTACGTTATACCTGCGTGTGTACTTGAAAGAGCAGCAGAGTGCCGACCGACATCGGACATGTGATGTCACATCGAAAGAGAGAGTCGTTACCGTTACGCAATGCCAGACACGGCCGACTCGTAAATATACACGTACTCACCTACCTGCAAACTCATACTTATGCACATCACCAAAACTGTAAATACGTGCACGTGAACCAATACTCGGAGGCAAAACGAGAAAGTTAGGTCCAGACAGACGCTGACCTTACGTACGTTTCAGAACCGGAAACACTCTTCATTTCCAAAATCTACTGGTACCACTACTTCTCTTTATTGGTACCATCTGGCACTTGTTTCTTAACAACTCTGTGCAATTTATTTCTTGGGACCACGAAAATTACCTAATGTAGGGTGACAGACGTCCCAGTTTTCCACAAGATTAGGGAGCATTCCGGTCTTCATTGTAAATGTCCAGGTTATCGTAAAAATCATATAAATCTAACAGATTATCACGATCTTATGTAATTTGGTCACCCTACTCGCAGAATAATACCGAACGCAATTCTGTAGAAAAACAATTTTATAAATGCGTCTATCTTCAGGAGAAAAATGGATATTCATCTAGATAGTGAAAAAATTGAATATTACAAATATTTTTATTCTAAATATCTACGCTCTAAATCTGAACCAGCAAAAACACGGTAAAATCAGTGAAATTCGCTGATGAATCAGTAAAATTCACGCCCTCTATTAGAACAATTCTGCTAATTCATCAGCAAATTTCACTGATTTGGTAGGGTTTTCGCTGGTTCAAATTTAGAGAGTAAATATTCATCCTAAATAACCAGATGTTCATCTTAATTATCTCATTTCAAACTTTGTATCTAGATATTAAGCTTAATATCTTTTATTGATATTGAGGATACTTAATATCTTCACGGAGAAAAATGGATATTAAAAAGTAATATCTAGCTATTTAACTATGGGACGACTATCTAGATATTTAGATATATCTTGATATTAAAATATATAATCCAAATATTCTAACATCCAATATTTTAATCTCTGGATATTAAGTTTTAATATCAAGATATTATATCTAAATATCTAGGATAGTCGTCCCACAGTTAAATAGCTAGATATTACTTTTTAATATCCATTTTTCTCCGTGTTGGATACCTAACTATCTAGCCATCTAAAGATATTCAGTTTAAGTATCTGGATATTATTATTATTATTATTATTATTATTATTATGATATAATGAAGATATTCAGTTTAACCTTTTTTTTTTATTTCTGGGGGATCACATGAAAGATTTTTAAGCATCCTGGTTTTTCGTCCGACCCATCTGGTAATACCTAATGGTACCAGTTGCTATGTCGCGTATTTCTTTTTGTCCATGATTAAATAAGCTGAGATTTAGAACAGGAGAGATAAGGTCTTTCCGGTTTAAAACAAACGAGCAACATAGTACGTCGATATATGCCGGAAGCGGCGACGAGAGCTCTATGAATGCAGGAAGTGACATGGAGGAAGTGAAAAGGTTCGTTGTGTACAAAAATTCCTTTGGGCGGCTTCGCATGGACGCCGAGCGTCGGTCGATCCGGCTAGACGTTCGACCCTACGCGTCGTCGTCGACGAACGTATATCAAGGTCAACCAAGGTTAAACGTGTTTAGCAGACAGACGCTCCCAGCGCCGAGGGGGGTACTTTAATTGTTAATCTCCGAAATTTAATGGTCTCGTAAATAAAACACGTCCCGCCAACGACCGCGACCCCGGAAGTCTCGAAAAACAAGCCATAACTAGCGACTCCGCAATTTATTGCCTCCGTTATATATCTTCTGATCTAATGAAGTGAGCAACCACGGCCGAAACCGGCCCAAGTTTAGATCATTTGCAGTTTTAAATGATAGTTTTGTTTGATAGTCTACTTCTATTATAGACGAATTGTTCCCTGTAGTCAAACCGCAACTGATACTCTGTCATGTATGGAAATTGCCGGATAATTGTTTGATTACTGTGTAGGACTTACGGTTCCCCGTTGAGAACTTCCCTATCGCGTGTTCTAAGATAATAGAAGTCGAAAGATGATCTGAAATGCACCCCATCGTCGATGTCGAGAGGTGAAGTAAGGTCGGTGGCGTTTAACGTTGAAACAGATGACAAATGAAGGGAATAAGTAATTTGAAGTAAAACCACTTTTCCCCTTTCATACACGTCCGTTCCAGACTGTTTAAATATTCATTCCCTGGAAGAATACGGCCATCGGTTTTCAATTTCGAGTTTCTTTATTTCATATAAACTGTCAGAAAAATATTCCGCGAATTTGATTGGCGAGTTTAGTGCTGGAAGCTCGGAAATAAATGTTAGTTCTGCGAAGGACCTGTTTTGATGTGTGAGATGTATTGACTGCGGCGGATATATGTATATATATATATATAAGCTGAAAGGCGAAAGTCAGGGTTGGATAGGTCTGGGTCGATCAATAGCTCGTACATACGTGCCACGTAGTAACCCTCTTCGACACCCTCTCATTTCCCGATTCCAGAAAATGATGATGTAGTCTCTTTATTTTCTTTCCTTCTTCCAAATAAAACCTTTAAGACTTGATACGTATCTGACAAATGCAGTAAAGTGCACTAAAATTGTGCCGGTTCGAATCTTTCGTCCCGGACATGATGTCAAATAACACCAAACTAATACTGATCTGACAAAGTGGAAAGATTTTAACCTTGACGATGATCGCACAACGGATTAGATAACGAACAACATTTTGGTCATATGGAAACCTTGAACTCACTATTACGTTTCTGGTAGTCGTATCGGCTTTCCAATTTGATTGATTAATTAGTATTCTAGATATATAGATAAAGGAAAAGATAACGTGATACTGAATCGCTTAATAGCTGAGGTCTTCTCTACTTTCTCATCTTGAACGAGTTTCTCCCATTTCCTTGCAACAATCGACACAGAAATTGAAAACCCATAACGAAGTGACTCTTACCTTATCGTTCTCGTAATTAGAAACTTAACTTTAACCCATTTATCTAAGTCTTAATAGGTAATACATAACTCTGTTTGTCCCAAGAAAGTTCAACAAATAGTGACGAAGTAGAGACTCTGATTAGTCTGTTCTGAGTATTTTAGTTTTGCAATCAAAAGAATTATTCATTTCGAACCTTGTGAAATACCTTCACATTTCTTCAAGTCTTTCGAAATACTTTCAAATTACTAAAAAAAAAACTTTTGCAAATACTGAAATCTTTTGCAAATCCTCAAAATTTCGCAAAATTTCTTGAAAATATTCAAAATCCTTTAAATCATCGCGTAAAAACATTGCTCAAAGAAATATTTCCTCAGTATTCTGAGGTCCGAGAAAGATCAAGATGATTTTCGCCTTGGGATATTCTGTAATATCACGCGCGAGGAGCGGCATTTTTCTCACGGTATTATGACACTCACTCGATTGTCATGAAACGATCAGGTCTGCACACCTCTCGATCAGAGCCCCAAGCTCTCGCAGGAGCGGCTGATCGCTTAAGATTTTCCACCTCAATAGTTATTCCTCTAGTTTTGCTCTCTAGCTCATTTTTCCTATTCCTATTTGCTCTTTTAATTTTAATTCCTCAATAATACTTCGCCCCTTCTCATCTAAGATTCCAAGATACCCAACCAAGACAAGAAATTGCTTAATGAACCTGACAGCGCAAACCGTGAGGTGGTACTGCCTGAGAGGAAGGCAGAAACATTGCAGTGGGTCAAGGAGAGACTACGGCTTTCACTTCCTCTCCGCGACTACGCGCTATCGTTGGCTCTCATTGGAGAACTCATTTTTTCTCGTCCTTTTCTTACCGTAAAACGGAAAGCATAGTCACGGCACGTAAAATGGACGTGTCACCTAAGTGATACAAAATCTATTGAAGAATATTTCCTGATGAATATTTTTTAAAAGAAGTAGAGGAAAATTAGAGAAAAATTACAGAAAACCTTTGTCAAGAACAGTTTTCGATAATTGCCTTTGGATCTAATAGAATATCTTGTCTGATAATTTTATGTTTTCTGATTACAGTTGATACGAGAGAAGTTCAACCTCACGATACAGGAGAAAAAGAAGCCCTGGGATTGGCCACTGTTAAGGCTGAACCTGGTTCCACGACCGGAAACCGTCTTCTGCACGGTATCCTCTCCCAGCATCCTCAGCAACATTCGTTGGGTGTGCAAAATGGATATGGTCGACACCTGGCCAATCACCCCCAGTTGGGTCAACCACCCTACACTGCCACCATTGCCACCACTAGTACACCGGGTAAAACTTTGTTTCATCTATATGTATAATTTCATCCCAAGAATCAAATATACATCAGATCAGTCGAGTTTTCTAGAAAATAAGATTCCAGGAAACAAGCAGTCTTCATTTTCTTAGAAATGCATCGTTGAGCCATTAATTAATAACTTGAAGACTACCTTGATTCACTTTCATTGTAGAAAACTGATTTAGAAGAAAGTTGTGAAATCGAACTGTTTCAAATTACAGTCTATTTAGTTTTATCACCTGGAGTTTCTAATAGAATCGATTTTTGGTTCTAAGAGAACTGCAGCAAAAAGGAACCAGTAAACCTACTTTGCATTTCCAACTATAATTCAAAATTAGAATTTTCCCCAACCAAAAAAATGCCAGAACTAAAAATTATACAAGAAAGCGTTAAACTGAAATTCTGGCTTTGAAATCTTCGAGTCACTCGTCAGGCCCTTTAAACATGAAAAAATCGATCTTGCCAGAATTTAAAGCTCCCAAGTAGAATTTTAATGATCGCATAATTTACTGGGCTCATGCAAAAACCCTTGAGGACTGGTTTGAGACGTTAAGCTCAGTACCGTGGGAAGCGGAGCCAATATGCATACCCAATGACCGGATGACCTTCGCCCGTTGCATAAAGATAGGTTTAATTGACACTGCACGCGAAAACACGTTCCATTGCGTTCGATAAAGCGAGAAACGAATCTCTCGACTTAAACGTCCTAGAGCTAGACTTCTAGCTCTGCGACGTGTGTAAATGCCGAATGAGCCAAGCCAAGCGAAACCAGCGTTGATTTCACAATTTCACTTCCAGGATACGCGAAGATCTAACAACAAATGGAAAAGTCTCTAGAAATTACTAATTTACGACTCGCAGAATAAACACCTTGCCAATTTCAACTTCCGTGCATTAACTCTGTAAAAAAAACAAAGAAACTGTGGCAGTCGATATTTTCGCAGATTTCACTCACTATTTTATTATTCTTATTTTACTAGATTCTTTTTATTAGCTATCTAGTCCTGTGTATATTTTTAGTTTCTTTATTTTATGAATTGACTGATCTATAATTAATAACGTTTGTTCTGTTTCTTTTTTTTCGGAAAATGGCAACAAATTGCAAAACAGGAAGTGGATCACTGCCAGCAAGTCCAGCCGACAGCGGAGTTAGCGACGTCGAGTCGAGCACATCCTCTGGCGGTAACGAGGACGCGAATCTCCTCTTAAAAGCAAGACTCAACCCTAACTCGTCCCTCCAGTCGAGCCTCGCATCGTCTCATCACTCTCACTTGACAGCAGGTGAGCACGTAAACGTAGATTAAGAAAACTAGGAAAACCATTGCGGCTTGCCGAGTAATGGTTGCAAGCTCATCAAGCCTATTAAAATCCAAAGAAAGACTATAAAATTCCACTCAAGTACTTTCAGCATTCTCTTCTTGGAGCAATTCTTTGCTCCTATCTCTCCCTTTTATTTTTCTTCAATTATCTCGGAGACTAAGAAATGTTTGTTTTATCCCACACTCCTGAATGCAAAAACGAGAGTTCAATTACTCGCAGACTTTTTTTTATTGAGAAATCTTAATTGAAAGAATTTAAAGAATTGTGGAAGCTTTGGGTTTTAATTATCAATGTGGCTAATTGTAATTGTTCCAATAATGTGTCTTGTTTGCCAAGTTTATTTTTGTTTTAATTTGTAGCAGCCTTAGGAAGGTCAGCGTGTCACAGTCCAGGAGTTTACCCCTCAACGACAGGATTCCTGCCCCCGACGTTTCACCCCCATCAACATCATCCCTCCCAGTATCACCCCCATAGAGGCAGCTCGCCACACCATCAACACAGTAATCATGGAATGGGCCCTGCCATGGGTCCTCCACACCATCATCACCTCCACCAGCCTCCGAATCTTCAACACTTGCATTATCGTCAAGCACCTACCTGTAAGTACCAATTTCTTTTCTAATCTTTAAAATTTATTTTCAATTTTTTGACATTAAAAAAAAATTAATTTCTCAAAGTTACAAAGTGTTTTGTCTCGAAATTCGAAACATCATCATTTGGCTTTCCTGAGTTTTATTCTTTGAAAAGATTCTCAGAAAACGCTTTAATTAAAACTCTCACGGAAATACAATAATGCGTTTATTAATCTTGTAAGTACTTTAAATTCATGATTAGATAACGAAGTTATTGTCCGTATATGATAAGAGTAATTTCGAAGAGTTGTAGCGCCTCTTCAACAACTTTTTCTAAAGGTCACATCGGCAATTAATTATTAATATATCTTGGCAAAAAGTTGTCTTCCACAAAGAGCATGATACAAGTGAAAGGAAAAATGTCTGAACGAAAAATATTGTTGCTCGATGCATATTCGATTATATTCAATAAAAGTAAAAAAAGAAATAATTTGACGGCTGTTGGCGAGCAGGTGACCGCAGTTGACCGAGATTCAATCCCAGCGTCGTTAAATCAATTCTTGATAAAATCTTTTTTAGCAGATGTAGGTAAATGTTTTTTCTTTCTTTTTTTTCACTGCTAAATTCTCCTCTGACGCACGAAGGTGTTTAGGTCTTAAATCTCATTTAGCCACTCGTAGCTTACTTATCAGCAATGAGAGGAACCAGTGGAGTGAAAGGTTACTTGATAAAAGATTGGTCTCTAAACAAGTTCATAAAAATGACAAAGAAATATCCAGTCTACAAAAGACCACTTTTTATATGAGGATAGTAAAGCAGTTCTGATTCCAATTAATATATTACCTATAAAAATGACTTACGACCTTACGTAAAAATACGGACCATAAATATAAAATTAATTCATTAATATATTCGTAAACATTGTAATTCCGTCAAAAGTGAAAGGTTACAATCTGGAACAGAAATAAGGGGTTATCGAAAATGAAAAACAACGTCTGGCGTATTCGAGATTGCACGTTTGGGAATTGATGTTATCCATTCGTAAAAGTAAAAAAAAATGCGCCTGAAATTCAATTATGCACCTTGTGTAAGAGGAAGTATCTTACATATCGTTTGACAACGTGGAATATGTTCGCTCGTGACCCAGTTCTTACCTTCTGTCTCGTCAACCCAGATTCCTTTCCATCAACTTTTCAAGAAAAAAAGTCGACCGAATATATCAGCCCCTTTGAATTTTCAACACCTAGTTTTTCCTCTGTTCTATTTTCAATAAAGAAAGGACTCCTTGAGCGGTTTCACCCAGAAAAACAAATCCTGCTCAAACTATTTGAAATAAAATTAAAATCTTTAAGATTCAATTCATCCAACTTAATTACATCAATTACATTCCGTTCAAGTTTAAAAATGACGAGAACAGGTTTTAATTTGTATTTAGCATTTTCACTTTCCGCTCACATAATCCGAGTACCATACTTTAATTTGACGTTTGGAAATATATGCGAATGGGGACATAATTTGCGCGCCTTGCGTTGACTCTCGAATCGGCCTCGTTTCGCCGGCGCTTCGTGCGCATATTATAATCACGTTACACGTTTATACGGCCCACAATGGTGCAGAGTGCGCAGCACACTCAGCAGACCGGCGAGTAAAAGTGTGCCGGATTGTATAATCGAACGTGAATAAGCAAAATGTTACGCCATACCGATTTGGTAACGGGTAGGCCCCACTACCAGTCTCGATCAACACAGCTTCGCGTTCTCATTGCGGCCGGCCGCGAATCGAGATTGTTAAAATCCTAAGAAAATCAAGCCTGCCCCATTAGGCACCTCCAAAACCACCAACATCCAATTACTCTTTTTCCATTTTCTACAAACCATTATGAATCATTCTATATCTTTTTATAAGATGTTAAACCTTTCTTCTCCCGGGGGCCTTGGAATGAAAAAAAAAACTTGCACGCACAGGGTTCTAGCATTTTAGTTTTAGTATAAACACAAAAAATTATTATTGCTTTAGAATTTTGCGCAATGAGAGTTCTATACAATATTCTATACAATATAGCCTGTATAAAGTATAGACTTATTTAGTTAATTCAGTTGAGTTTGTGTTTAATCGAGGGACCAAATTTGCTGTAGGTGCGGAGCTATATACGAGCTCAGTGTCAATGTTTCGTCACACCGCTAGATTTCACTTTCGTTGCGTTCGACATCGAAAGCTCCAGCGGACGCGCTGTGGAAACAATATCAAGAGTTACCGAATATTGTACGTAACCGAACGTTGGTAAAAAAAAAATCAAATTCTGCGTACGAAATTGCGTTTATTTCTTAGAAAATTTGTAACCGAATTTCTAAACTTCTCACGTACATCTAAATAATTCTAAAAATAAAGTGTAAATTCTTATACCGATGCTCACTTTCCTGCTTTGAGATCTTGGCACCACTTCCCCAATTTTTTTCGTCGTTCGTGAATTTCGCGAATTAAAAATACATTTTTTCACTGCAGTCAACCGCGAAATTGGAAGCATTTTGGCATCGCCTTCTGTTTTCGCCGCGGAAAACACATAAAAATGCGGCAACGCGTCGCCATCTCTTTTCCTGTGGATCGAGTATGTCCTGGTTGCCCTAGATCAAGTATTCGTCAGAGAATTTTTAAAATACCGCCAGACACGAAACACACGCACCAGCGTCGTAATTAACTCTTGGACAGATACAGCGTATAAGAAAAGAATGAAGAACATAAATAAAGACTGAAGAAAATAAGTGAAGACTGAAGAATATAAGTAAAGAACGAAGTAAATGAGGAAGATAAAAAATAGAATCATCAAACTAGAAGGAATTAAAGAACCAAATAAGTGATGTCGGCGAGAAAAGAACCCTGCAAGTGACGAATATTAAAAAGGCAATTATGCGTAACTGCGTGATTTGAATATGGTTAACAAACGTCAACATCGGCATCCATTGTCTCCCATGCTAATTCGTAAAATATCGAAAATTTGTTTGCTTTGGCAAAAATAGTGACAAACAACTGAGAGCGGTGCTATGCCGGTCTCAACTATACTTCAGTAGTAGTCAGTAATTAAATCGTATTAACAAAAAAGAAGATCTCATATTTGAGGAAATTGTCAAGAAGAACACCAATGTAAAATATAAAACTAAACATTTAATATAAACACGAATAGTATTAATACACACTTGGAAAACAAAGATTAAAAACAGGTGATGAAAATCTTGATTGAAAACAATCGCTGCGAGGAAAAAAGGTCTGGGTGCAAGACAAAGGAATTGGCGGCGACAAGCGTTTTCTTATTTTCAATGACGCCTCATTATCTAACCATATTCGCCGTTAAGCAGCGACTCCTTGCAAGCCGGACGTGGATACGACCAATTGCAAAGCAAGACTTGATTGTGCGATCAAAGAGCTGTCATGACCCTGTTTAATTCTGACTCCGAGAAAGGTGCGATCGCGCGCTTATGCAACGCTTCGCGTAGCAAGCAGAATGAGGAGCCACGGGAGTAAAAATAAAAGGAAGGAAAGCCAAGTGGATTCTGAGGCTAGACTGGGTCTAGGTCTAGGTCTAGGTCGTCTAGGGGAAAGAGAGGAGGACAGAGAGGTAGGGGATGAGGCGTGGTCTCTCGCCAGCACCGGTACACTCCTCTACTTCCTGACCGAGTTCCATTCGCTTTTTAAACTTGGAAATTGTACCCTCGCTTCCGGAACTCGAAAGCACGCCCCGCTTGTTTTCGAAATGGTCGTCTATTTTTGTTTTGATAAGTCTCTCTTATTTCTTAAATCATTCACTAGTTTTCCTTTTATTTTTTCTTTTTTTTTTCTTTGACTTTTTCACGATGATTCGACAAATTGTCTTGTTCAAATAACAGTATCTTTTCCTCGATCTTGCTAATGCTAACAGTCTCGCTAACAGTAAAAATTAAGCTGCGAAAGTCTTTGTCTTTGAAATTCTTATTTCCGGAAATAAATGTTGATTCAGCAAAATAATATGCCGTAGAGCAGACGCTCGAAATCTGTCGAAAGCTTGTGGTGATATTAGCTGTTTCAAATTTTATTTTGTCGAATGGAACTCGCAGATTTGCTTGCAGAGCAGGAAATAACGGCTGTCGTTTTTTAAGCGCGAAGGTTTGCCTGATACTGCGACTAATTCAAAGTCAAAGGCTATCATCATATGCTTCCGGGATAAAAATGGTATATTATTATACACTATATGATAAATGATGTTTATTGATTCTAAAATCTGCAAATCAATTTCTCTTTCGTCTGGTGACCTTGTTGTAGACTTCTAATTAATGTCTTTCTACATCTTTTCGGCGTAAAAGGTCACTTTTAGCGAGATGTATGCATAATATTGTCATCAAATGCATGCCATTGCGTAGTTATATCGGCCAACGCACCTAACTTGCAGACCCTGAACGCACAAGAGTTTCATTTTAAAAAATTCGGTTCATATGTGTAGATGGTCGAATCTTTCATATAGATGAGATATTTTGGCGAATCGCAGTGACGCCAGCATACGAAATGAGTCCATATAGCAAGTTTTCGCCAGCCTATTCACGTCATTGTATAAAAAGTCTGGCAAATTCATTCGAAAAGTTTTGAAGAGCAGGGTTTTTATTGGTTCACTTGACTCATACGAAAAAAAAGTCAACGATAGGTAGTTAACAAAAGAATATATGCGTTCCCATATTGATGAATATTCATTGGTACATAGAAAAAAAGTCTAGTTTGTATCACAGCTTGTTTATATCGCAAATTACTTTAATTAGACATAAAACTAGTCGTAAGTCTCAAAACAAGCCTGATTTTCAAAACTCAAGCCTCTTTTTCTGTGTAATATTTGCGAATTCATAGGATGTTTCTTCTGTCACCCCCTATAATAGGTGACAGAAGTGGACTTTGGAGATATAGGCATGAGGCAGGCTAGCAGCGTCCTTCCTGGGTCTCTGCCCCTATCGAGCCTTGGTATTGCAGTATTGTATGTTTGCAGTGTACATATTATCAGAGCACACTTCTTTGTGCAAGTGTGTGTGTGTGTGTGTGTGTGTGTGTGTTACTTGAGCCGCCGCCGGCAAAAATGCATAGCTGTGTTGCACGAGACGGTTCTCAACCAGATGGACAGTCGAAGTATGCGAAAGAGGAAAAGGTAGATAGATCTGAACAGACCATATGAAAGAGAAAGAAAGAATGAGAAACACATTGGCTGTTCAATACGTTCTCAACGAGCGAATAAACTCGCTCCAATCCAAGGTCTCCCTGCAAATAATCAAACACCGCTATAGACACTGTCTCTTTTAAAGCTCTTATACATTTACACGCTACTTTGCTCGGACTCCAACCCTCTCTTTATTTACATCCAATCGCAAATACGTATCATTTGCAGAATCACCGACACAGAGAAAAGAGTCTCGTCATTCCTCTTATTGGAACTTTGCGCCATTTGTCAACATGCATCTGAAGAATTTGACGCTTCGAATCTTCCTCAGAAGATATATCTTCTTCTTTGTACGTAGGTAGCTAGACGTTGATGCAT
Organism: Synergus japonicus; assembly: GCA_900474275.1. Lineage (NCBI taxonomy): Eukaryota > Metazoa > Arthropoda > Insecta > Hymenoptera > Cynipidae > Synergus > Synergus japonicus. The sequence goes on along the minus strand of UCOH01008555.1, from coordinate 91,554 downwards.
AATTAGCACGATTTCACTCTCGGAAGACATTATACATAAAACTTGGTCACTATCTTCATCACTATCTCTATAAAATTGATAAGTGTGCAACTATCTATCTTGATTGTTACATTCTGGCCTTACAATAATATTAATCGACAATCTTTATAATCTTTCAGTCTTCACGTGCGATCAACTGTAAATAAAGCTACTATCTAGTTGTTTGCCAAACTCCTCACCTTCGCATTCAATCGGTTGTAATTTGTAAATATCTTCTCGATATTCGCATTTTTTAATTTTTTGCTATCTCAGGAGAAGATAAGCAAGGTAAAGAAACGGAATCGCGAGACATATCGAACACGTCGGCCTTCGAAGTCTTGATTCGATTCCTTATGGAGATTCTTTCCCTCTTCTGAATGATTTAAGTTGAGCAAATGAGATCATTCGCTCCCAAATCCCGAAATTGCTATCTTCTTCAAAACTTGTTATCTTACTCGATACTCATTGTTTCCATTTAATAATTTTTTAAGTTTAACTGCATTCAATCTGAGAGGTTTCGTCTATAATCGTCCCATTATCACCTTAGTTGGGAATCTGCGCGCAGGCGTTCTTCATGCTGTCATTTTCCTTATTTCTATTATACAAATACGTATGAACATATTCGCACACAGAGAAAGAGATTTGCACGCGGATGGTCGCATTCGACTAGAGTGCTGCACAAGTATAATACCAAAGGCATCGGCGGTTTAGCGAGGTATAGATGGTGACCTTGTCGCCGGCAATTCACCCCGTCTGTCCCCCTTTCCCCTGTCCTCCTACCCCTCCGGCGAACTCTCTTCGCCTCCTACCGACGTACACGAACCCTCCCTTCCTCTTTCTCTCTCTTCGTCTTTCTGTGCCTTCCTCTCTCTCTCTCTCTCTCCTCCTGGTCTCTCCATTCCTATACTATCATCGCACGCTACTCGTCACTCGTTCTCCCTCTTGCAAGCTTGTCTGTCTTTTCATCCAAGTTTCCTCTTTGTTTCCAGGGCCGTGGCCAGAGCAATCGGATTTATCATTCGTTTCCTACATATTTCAATGTATGTACTTATATTTAACAATCGTTAAGAGCTGTTCAAGTATTACGTAATGAACAAGAGAGGAAGGGGTTTTTCTCTAGCGTCACGGTTTGTTACCCAAGGGGTGGAAACTGGAAAGGTCTCAGGAAAGGTCTGATCACTGATCAATTGTTATGTAGCAATTTATTTTTATAATGAAACTAAACGTAATTCATTATACAAATTTGACAGCACCATAGAAAAACTGGGTAAAGTTGAATATATATTTATAAACATAAAATAGTTAGCGCTTCCGTGAAAGTAGGATTACAGCGAGCTAGAAACTCTTTAAAAAGTAAATGAAAGAATTTGTTTATGTTAGCAAGATAGAGTGCCATAGAGATGCAGACATTAGGCTTATCTATATAGAAGTGCTTGCTCCTTATAATTACGAACTCGATGTTTAGCCGCGCTTGCGTGATTATTTCTCGTAATCGTGCAGCTGCTGTATATTTTTCAAAGGATCGTGTCGGCCATTGCTGTACAAGATTCCGGATACGGCCCTGTTGGAAGTCTTTTTGGTTGTTTTTCGAGTTGCCTCTTGGTTCCTTTTTCCTTCTCCTCGCCTATACGGCAGCTTCCCGGCTGCTCTCTCAAGCCTTCCTCTGTCTCTCCTCTTCTTCTCCCTTATTCCTTCATTTCTTTCCTCTCCCGCTTCTTGATCTCTCAGCTTCTTCCTCTCCTCCTCTCTTTCTCTCTCCGCTATATCGCACCACTTTGTCCCATATCCGGATGCGAATGCAGTGCAGTCGAAGACAACATGTATAATACGCTCCGTACATGCAAGTTCAAGTGTGCAGCTATACATGCGAGAAAATAGATGTGTGTAAATACATGCGTGTGTGTGTGTGTGCTTCGTCTTGCTTAGACGCATGAACATCCATGCGTGTTTGCATTGAAAAGAAGGAAAACTCGTCTACCAAGTCGATGAGAAATGACGTGTTATACTTACTCGAAATACAGACGTTCTTTTCTTCTGATTCTCTTATTTTTTCACGGTTCATGATTCTCCGTGAGAACTGCCGCCCTGCGAATTCTACCAACGCGGAACAAATTTGAGATAAGCCCATTCGCGAGACTAAATCACCCCGACAATTCCGAGAATCGAGGAATCATCGGTTCCTTACGACATTGGGAAAAACGATTTTTAGGGGAAGAAGCCTATTTTCTTGATGTATAAAAGGGGAACTCTTATTTTTCGCTGAAGCCATCTTTTCATTTTGGCAAAGAGTATGTATATTGAGAGTTGAAAATATTCTATCTTCGCTATATTCCAGCAGTTGTTACTTACTAGCAGTAATTCGATCGTAATTATGTAAAAAATATCAAGGGAAACTGGGAAAATGAGCAATCATGGTTATAAAATATACATAACTTTTTTTTTATTAAGACATACAATAATATATTAAAATATCCAATAAATAATGGGTTACAGGATAATAACAACACGTGGCCACAGCATTCAGCGAATCCAACCACTTTTCCCTCGTCGTGCAATCTTTCGTGTTCGTGAGGAACTAAAAATTGCCATCCGGCAATGGCTGCTGTATATTTCTTCGCCAATCGTTCTTCGTGCGCGGAGATTGATCGGGAGACACGCACACGGTCGATATTGGTATGTCGAGCTCTCGTATATCCTCCCAAGCTCGGGGCGAAAATTGACAATTTAAAATGATTCACTTCCGGTTGGTGGAGACCGGCCGAGAGCTTGTCTTGTACGGGTTGTGCCATCGGCTGCATGTATGTATATGGGGCAGGGGAGCCGCATTACGAATTTACACACGCACACTATCACAGCACACGCAAAGAACTAAAGCCGCAGAGGTCGTGCACGCAGGCATCTAAATATACTGTGCGGACCAGCCGTTTTGCGAATGCATACAGTCTCGCCTGTTTTGCACATACGCAGGCGGAGTTGTTTGCATGCGTGTGCAGCGACGGTCCTCGACGTCGCAAACGCACTGTGCTATGAGCGTGTACCGTGTACTAGTATGTTAGCCTAGACCTAGACCCACTGTGCTAGCCTAGACCTCATCGACTGGTGGGGAAGCCAGGGCGGGGAATCCACGGAGGGGGTGGACTCTCGCACTGCCGGAGAAAGTGAACGGGCGTCAACAAGGAAGGGGATAAGAGTAGCGGGTGCACGCGAAAGTACACAAAACCATTCTCTCGACCCCGTTCTTTCCTTCATCCACTTCTCGTTCGTCTGATCTATCGACATTTGCCGACATGACCTTGCACTGTCAAAGCTTCTGATATGCGTCATAACCCCGTTTCTAAATGGTTGTAGTGCCATATCTATCACCATTCATGACGTAAGCGAGGGTGTCTGAAGGGGTTTTCAGAACGCTAAGATTAAAAGAGCAAAAATCTGATATCACGAACTAGATGCGCATTTTCTGGAATTTTCTTTATAGCGAGGTTTATCTGTCATCGAGGTCTTTTATTTCTTTGATTTTTATCTCTAGACGATCTCGTCTATATATACTCTCTGAATCTGATCCAGCGAAAACCATACCAAATCAGTGATGTTCACTGATTCATCAGCGAATTTCACGGATTTGGTATGGTTTTCGCTGGTTCAGATTTAGAGAGTAGGAAAGTCTGCAGTGAGTTTTCGGTTTGGTCACTGACCTCACTTATATGTCTGCGAGGACGGAAGAGGAGTGACTCGTTCTTCGCAATAGTCATTTTGACCTTTATTGCAGAGAGGAATAAATTGACTTCTGTCCAGGACGTTGTATTTATATTTCTTGTCGATGACGTTATTAGTCAGTCGCCGATCATTCATGCATGAACTTCCGGGTTTAATAAGGCTTCGTTGTTCATCAAGCTGAGAAACTAGTTGCTCTTCGTAAACAAATATGCATCTATACGATATTAGAAAACGGTATTTAAATCGATCGCAGTAAATGCATAAATATTATTAGTAGTTTCTTTATCAGAATTCTGGTAAAAATACCACTTCTCTAAAAGTGAGACTCTTCAGATAGAAATTCTGATAGAACATTTATTCTTTGATATTTCCAGCCTGGCAGTATATTTTATGATGTACGGACGACGCTCTTGGTTCTCGTCTGGAATGACTCTCCCTTTCGTTTCCGCCGTCCTTTTACCTTTTCCGGGTGTGAGCAAGGCGTCTGCGCGAGTTCGCGTTTCGGTTCGCGATTTGAACGGGTTTCAGGGTTAAAGATAGCTGGCAAAGGCAGTGGGGTAACTTAATAGGGCGGTACAAGGATCTACATCTAATGAGGGAGGTACGAAACGAAAGAGAGTGAGGAAGAGAGAGAGCGAGAATTTGCGAGAGAATTGTAGGAAGGGGAAGAGAGGAGTAGAGAGAAGCGAAATGGTGGAAGAGTGATGTTGGTCCGCGCATGGTGCATCGGACTAGCAGTCGCGAAAGGAGGAACAGGCGTAGAAGGGTGAAGGAGGAGAAGGATAGAGCAGTTAAGTTAGTCTGTCGGTCAGTGACTGCCTGACTTTCCCGGCGCAGCCGAAGGTCAACTCTTCCCTTCTCTCGACCTCCTCCATCTCGTCCCCTTCCTCCTCATCCAACCCCATCCTTACCCTACTCTCATCTCTCTCTTTCTCTCCTATGCGCTGGATCCCGTGCACCCGGTGCACCGTGCTACGCTCTCCGAAGCGTATCCGCTCCATAATCGACGCTTGGGGAACTTTTGTCGCTCCCATCGACGAATAATTCTCGAGCTGAGTGTAAGCACCCACTCTAAGGGTCGAGGGGTCACGATCGCCAACGAGGAATTCCGCGTGCCTTCCCGACGTCTCTTACCGCACATGTGTTGCGAAAATTGAGACCAAACGATCGCAAAAAAGATGAGCAATACTACCATTCTATTTTCGTACACCTAACTTAAATTTGTCTCAAAGGATGCAAGACTCAGATTAAACAGATTTCGAAAATCTGTGTAAAACTATAAAAACTAATATACTTTTATTAAAGCTTCTTTGAGCGTTACAAAGTTACAATGTCAAAAATGTGAAGTAGAAGAAGTGTAATTGCATGATTATTCTGTCGTTTATTGTTTCCCTGGAAAAAAAGTCAAGTAGACGTGCGGAAGTATGAGTTTTTCGTGAGCTGCAGAGTAATCTAAGCAATTACGTTCAACATAACATCTAAGTTCAGAAGTGTCTAGTCCAATAGGTATCGCGATTCGCAGCCAATTATCCTTCTTGGCTATACACGAGAATGCATTCTCGCCGCCTCGCGCTACAGCATCTCTGCCTCACTTTCAACATACCTCTTTTTACCTCCTTCCCTGCCCCGTCGATCCTCGTGTCCCTGGAATATCCCCACCGAGAAATCATCCTCTCTTTTCTTTTCTCAACTCTCTTCCCGCTTCGTCCTTTGTCGTTCCATCCTTTAACTCTCTCTCTCTCTCTCTCTCTCTCTCTCTCTCTCTCTCTCTCTCTCTCTCTCACTCTCTCTCTCTTCATGTTCCCTACGGATCTTTCGCTGTATTTGTACTTCCGGCCGCGAGGCTAGCGCGAATTTCTTGTAAAATAAACGAGACTTCGCAACAAAACTTTTCCCGCGACTTCATCAAGCACCCGGAGAGTATTTTTAACTATTAAGTCGCTATATACGCGGCTCTCAGTTAAACTTCCTGCCTTCCTTTCAGGAAGGAAAGAAACGATCGCGGATATGTGGCACTTGAGTAGTAGTCTTATTCCACATTCACCCTAAGACGCCCACTCGTTTTTTTCCGCCCTCAATTCCAGGAAACTCTCGACCTCTACCGTCTCCTTATCTTCACGCAATCGATTCTTGTAATCCGTGAGAAAATAATCCGGAAGACCGGCGAAAACAATGTTCTCACATTTTCTTGTGAGTAGATGGGAAAATAAATCCAGATTTATCGAAGTGTACCATTTTTGCTTTGTATGTAGGCACAAAGCAGAGTATTTGAGATTCGATCGTAATACATTAAAAATAACATATCCTGCAAAGGACTGGAAAATTCATTATAATTCAGAACCTTCTCTAAGTAGTCTGAAACAAAAGACTTATCTACTCCGAAATATAGTATTTCCATTCCAGACATCAATTAAGTCGAATGAATGACGAATTGAAGGTCAGATGGTATAAGAGACGTTTCAACAAACATACACATATATATGTGTATGTTTATATGTGTATATATATTATATCGTATGCGAGATTCATTAACAGCTCGAGTCTCGGCCTCGCTAAAAGTATGGACGTCACGGGTCGAAGTTGGTCGACAACCCTAAAATAGTTATTATGAGCTAAGTCAATGAAAACAATACCGCAGCAGTCATAAATCATCAATTCAATACGTTCGTCGCCGAGCATCGATTTATCGCAGATAGAGAACGAACCAACATTATAGCGGTCTTTCTGCTCGCCGTGGTATAGGTCAGTGAAGTAGGAGTCCCCACTCTCGTGATCCTAGACAACGGGTCTACGATTGACTCATCTAGCTAGCCCCGTGCGTAAACACGACGGCCTGCTCGCTGATCCGCTCCTCCGACTCCATCGAAACCTTCTTGCGCGGGCGGTCGGCCTCCCGGAGCCTCGAGAACAACAACGGTTTTGCACACTATTTTTAGATCGTGTGTTACAGCTCGTCCTGAAATTCGCCGAATATCTCTTAGAAACGCCAAAGATCCAGCTCTTATTATTTTCAATAATTTCATACCTGAAAAAGATCAGACACTAAAAGCGTCAATTTTATAAATTATATAGTACATGTGATTTTTAATATTGGATTAAACATTATATCTTGACGCTTACCTCTTTGGCCTTTTTAATTATGAATTATTCTTTGTCTCTTTTTTCATCTTTTCCTCAAGTTTGTTGTTCCGAGACATCTAAGCGTCCACTTCCCTCGCGAAAGTTTTGGATTGGAATTCATTTCCAATCAATCCGAATCATTCCGGAATTTTTATCCGAACCTAAGAGTTCGGATTGATTTTCAACGGGTTTCGGATTAATTCGGATTGAAAACTTCCCTCGAATTAGATCGGAATGAAACTGATTCGGATACGAATCCGGAATGAATTTCAATCTGAAGCTTTAGCTAGGGTGACGACTTTTTTGACTTGTCAGGTATTATTTTGAATTTGATTTCAAGTATGATTGTAGGATAGTTGTCGCGAGGAAACCGACTTGAAGATGGAGGATGAGTTCCGATTTTAGCACGGCCTCAGAAAGCGGCGCTATTATGCACTAGTAGCTTGATGGCGTCACCGTGCAACCTTGGCTCGGGTCAGTCCTCTATCATACTGCAAGGCGTAGCCCCCTTCCTCATCCCCGTCCTCTCCTGCATCGTATTTCCCTTCTCTATACCATTTCACTCCGCTTAACCTCTCCCACCTCTTTACCACTACTTCCCGACGGGAGACCACATGTGTATGCAACACTGTGCACGACTGTAGACTCTGACGCATTGCGTTGCACTATGTGTGTGTACATTGTATACCAGTATAGGTAAAGAGTAAACTTAATCACGTGTTGTCAAACGATGCCTCTAAAGAAATTTCAATTCCGTACTTTGCTCGAAAACCAAATTTTCTTCAACTCCAGCTTAAACTTGCCAATTTATGCAAAAGGTCTAATTTTTAAATTGGTATGCAATTTCGGATTGAAATGATCTGAGTTAAAAACCTGTGGTATAATGTAGAGAGCCTCTTCAATCGCGAATACGACAAATATGTTTTAAAAACCTGTTTACTTTTTCTTTATAGTCGTCTAACTCCTGAAAGGATAAACTTTTGAAAAAAAAAACTCTTCGAGTTGTGTAGAAATACTGCGATATGCTATATACGTACAAATGGCATTCTGCCAGTGGTTCTCTTCTGTGTTTCGCACCGGGTTAGCCAATGAACTCATCAGAAGGCAATGTTGGACAAACGGACCCTGCTTTAGATACAGGCAGGAAAAATGACACACGGTGATTCTCTGTTGATGCTGAGAATCAAACCCGGGTTTCGTCTTCTTTGTCAACCAGCCGGTATACAGGATTTTCCATGTGCCTTGACAACAGCTAACTACGACTGGTTATTCCCAATAAGGGTTGAAGCCAAGTTCCAATCTAAAAACTCGATTTCTTCATTTTACTTAACAAATATTAAAATTGGAATTTTTTCCCTCGGTAGAATTAATCCATTTTTAACTAAAATTATTCGTACAGAGCGAAAAAATATTTAATTCAAATAGTTTTTAAGTAAAATGAAAATATGGTATTTTGACGTTAGATTTTTAATTCTTCGTTTTATGCAAAAAGCATAGAAATTAAATATTTTTTCGCTCTGTATGCAGTCTTATATTAAAAAAAAAAAGATTAGCGCTACAGAGCGAAAATATATTTATCTATAATTTTCGTTGAGTAAAATGAAGATTCGAATTTTTAGTTTAACACTTGGGTCCAATGCCCAAACTGTTATGGATGTGACAACCAAAGAAATAGTAAATATCAAAGAATATTGTTGAGCTCGGCTTGAACGTGAGAATTGTGTCGGTCTATAGCAATACTTTTAGCATAAATATATGTTTGCAATAAATAAAACTAAGCCACTATTTCTCTTTTGTTTCAGTATCGGAGAGTTATAGCAGCTACGTGAATTCCATGTACGGAAGCAATGGGCAGTTCACAGCGCCGTGTACCCCGAGTCCACCCCGAGGACCCGGAGGAGTTCCGACGAGTGTGATCCAGGCAGCGACGAGTTCCGTCTCGGATGACCTGTACCTCCTAGAACTCGGCTTCCCACCCCGACCCAAGAAAAGCAAACTAAAGAAGCCCCGACAAGGAGAGGGTGCGACCGTCAAGAGGAAATCCCGAGAGGGATCAACGACGTACCTGTGGGAATTCCTGCTCAAGTTACTGCAAGATCGAGAATACTGCCCTCGCTATATTAAGTGGACGAATAGAGAAAGAGGTGTTTTTAAGCTTGTCGACAGCAAAGCCGTCTCTCGACTCTGGGGTCTCCACAAGAACAAACCAGACATGAACTACGAAACCATGGGCCGTGCCCTCCGTTATTATTATCAGCGTGGAATCCTCGCCAAGGTCGACGGCCAGAGGCTCGTCTACCAATTCGTCGACGTACCAAAAGACATCATAGAAATTGATTGTACAGGGGCGTGAGATAAGGTCCACCCGTTTAGGTCTAAGGAGTTCGGATCGTACGGAAACAGGCAGAGTTTCTTGAAAAGAGCAGCTCGTCGTATCGGATTGTCGAGCTATTCACATCCACGCACGCCAATCTGGCACATCTCTCAGGAGATGTGAAAAAAAACCCTCTCTGGCTCCGTTGTTCCTTATATTAAGCGACTTACGTTCTTCATTCGTCGAAAATTAATCTACTTTTGTTGAATAACCAACTGAATTTGCACCTACAGGGAAAAAGTTACAGCTGAAAAAGTAATTGCTGTTAAAAACTGTGTTTTTAATTTAATAAGTTTATTGGAACTGCAATAATGCATTCCAATTTCAAATGAGGCAAAACAATGAAAATCAAGTTTAATATGTTGTAGGGAACTTAAAGCTAAAAAACTTAATCTTCTCGTGACATTGCAGCTGTAGTTTTTTCCATGTACAATTGTATATATATGTATATATAATATAATTAGTCGATTTGGGAAGCCTCAAAATTCAAGGTGTTAGATTTTAAAAGACCTGAATTTTAATAAGGCTTTCCAATTTGATTAAAAATAAATTTAAATGTCTGTAGCATAAAGGCGGTTTAAAATTAAGAAGAATGCAAATTTGGGAACCGCGAAATGATAGAAAGGTTATTCGACTAGCTATCTTATACATATGTACATATTTATATATTGGAAAGTATCTTCGACAAATAGAGAACGTACTTTGTATAAATTCATCTAAATTTGTATTATAGTTCGTTTCTGAAGTGAGCGAGCAGAAGGAACTCCGTACTAACTCTATAGTGTTTAGGGCCATTGACTTTGGAAATTTGTACAAAATTTAGTTTATACAAGCGTCAAGCGTTGCGATTGTAACGATTGTATTTTATGAAATCTCTACGGACAAATTACTTAACTTAAACTAGTGGCGTAGACAAAATTGTACATTTGAAGCACAATAAATTATTTATTGTACATTACGCGAGGGCGCGAAGAGATGCATGTTTATAAGGAGCGAAACGAATCGAGGGCTGTGAAAAAGTTGGTGGAATCGCGTGTTTTTGGTTTTCGAGTTAGGCGGAACGAGCTCAGGGAGGGACATAAACACACACTATATTTTTGTTTAAATATAAGGGAGTGGTTATTCCACTTGAGCCGAGGGTTCAACGATGTTCGGTGCTGGCTATTACACACGAGGTCCAAGAATGTTATTTAGCATCCTAACGTTACGGATTCATACAAATTATTGAGACAGATATTATATCTCTGTACATACAAAGTATACCTTCTAGTATATATATTATTAAATATTATATAAATATTATATATATATTATATAAATATATATTGTACGTTATGTAGTAAATGGAGTGAGTTGTTGTGTTTCTGTGAGATTATGTGTCGCGTTCGAGAGAGGAGGATACTTAATTGTTCTAACGATTTCTCCATGTTAGGAATATTGGCGATACGCACACCGTCTAACTTCCAGAGTTTCGCAAGTCAACCTCGTCGCTTAGAATCGACGTGAGAATCCTCCTCGAACCCAGGGTGTAATAAATAACGTAGAATAAAATTTTAACTTATTGCCGCTCTGGGTCGTGATGTGCGAGCGTGTGACCTTCGAACTTAAGTTTTTGTACATAACGAGAACAATCTGCTTAAAATTATTATACATACTTGCGTCAAATACTGGTTAAAAATGCTGGTTAAAAATAGTGGTTTAAATGTTGAATAAGTAAGCAAGCAAGCGAAAAAGAGAGTTCACTACATACACGTGTAGGACTCAGCCAATTGCTCTCTGAAGACGGCATCTAAATTGCCTTGAAATTTTTAATTTTTACTAGGACGAACTACAGTTTCTAGGACAAAGTTTAATACAGTTGTTGATCCAGTGCTGCCAATAATGCCTGCATAGGTCCCGCGCATTTCTCACAAACAAAGGAAATATATTGTAATAATATTCGCAGCGAAAGCTCGGGACTTCAGACATACTGATGATACAAAGCGAATTGCCTTTACTCATTAACAAAGACGTGTTGCCTTCTAACGTAAAGAAATGAAAAAAACGGTAAAACGAATACAAAATTATAGCCTCCCCTATATATATCCTACTTTGTCCTCGTACTTAAAGATTCTACACCCAACCGTTTTTTCAAGATAGATTTTTTAACGAAAACTTTTCTAGTATACAGATATTCGAGATCAGATTTATTGGATGTGAGAATTTTTTGGAGAGAAATAATTAAGTATAATGGACAAAAATCGAGTACCTATGCGAGAAATGTACACAATCATTGAACACTGGCGAAAATCCTATTTTTAGGTGAATCCAATTTACATATTGCATACATAACATTTGACTACACAACCCGATATTTTAACAGATAAGACTACTGTAATAGGGATAAATATACGATTATTTACTTGTAAAGTATATGAAATACGATGGATTGACATAAGGAACTCGAATGTAACGTTCTGTGATTCGTTGTTTGTAGGTGAAATTTAATAAAAGAATAATGTACCATAAAGTGTGCAAGAGTCGATGATTACTTTCATTCCTCTACTCCTTTCATATCTTCAACTGGACTGAAATCTTTTATTATATTTTCTACCTGATTTATTTATTCCGAATTTTAAATTTGTATTTTAAGATTGAAACAGTTTAGTAGTGATCTTATGTTAATCTTTTTATTTCATAGTGATTCCTTAATTGTATTAAGGATTTTAAACATTATTAACAAATGGTAAAATATGAAAGCGCAACAAATTCAATGTTGAAAAATGTATATTTTGATAAGTTCTAATTGATAAATTTTAGGCTGTGTTGCACTGAACATTATTTTATAATAGTTCAGATTTATGTATTCAATATTAAATTAATGTTTTTTAAATCACTTGCGAGTGATTTAAAAAATTATTACTAATAAAATGTTAAATAATATTTCTATGCATTTTTTATGATACGTTCATTTTCCACCTTTCATAGAAATATTATTTTTATTAAAAACTTGATTCTTTAACATTATAAGTCACAATTTTTTAACTTATAAATTGTAAATATCTGTAAATTATTTAAATTTTAATAATTTTTAATATTATAAATTTTAAATTCAGAGAAGTAAAAAATTTAGCAATTTTAATTTTAAAAAAATTATTTATAATTTAAATAATAATTAAATCTTTAGAGTTGTTTTATAAGTGCATAACTAATTAATTGAAGTTTACAAGCATAATCTATGTAATCATTTAAATGGAATTTAGAACCATTAGAGAGGACCTTTAAATCTAATATCACTTCCGTAATTGACCAAAATTGACGAGGGCGTCATACTTTAGTCATGCCTAAATATAGAACAATATAGAACACAAATACCGTAGGGTCGAGTAATATATAAAACTATTTGAACTACCGTTCATTAACAAAAAAACATTACATCTCATTGGCTAAAAAATCCTACTTGATAAGTAATCATATCCCGTAGCGTATTATCCATTTCAAGTGCCCCTTCTCTTACAATTTTCGGTAAGTCTATTTTTCTATAAAATGATTATAAAATACATTAATTACTTAATCTTAATTTACCGGTTCCTGGAAACTACATTTTTTACTCCAGTTATCTAATTCTCCACTAAAATTTGCTTAGAAAATTTTTATTTTTAAGTCTCTTTTTCATATTTCTCTTGATACTTCACTGGGAAAAATTTTTAGTTAGCGCGCTGTTTGAAATCTAAAAGGGATATTCTCTAATTATGGGTAAATTTCGGTCTTTGAAGCAATTCTATTTATCTAATTAAAATCCTATCTTCTTTTGGAAGACATATATATACTGAAAACTGAAAATTTTATTGCATATTTCGTACTTTGGAGTTGTTTTTAGTAATTCTGGGAGTGTTTCAGATCAAATACGCGCGCCATTTTAACCCAATCGACGCAACTTTCAAACGCATGCGCAGTCGAAAAAAAAAGTAGTAATGGAAGAAAGTAGGAACGGTGTGGTCGAGTATCAGATCTTACGGCGAATACAATCAGGAAATAAGACGTTATGTGCGTGTTTTTTTGTTTCATTTGTTAACAATTGGATTACGGAAGACTTGGAAACGTGTAATAACTATTGATTGTTGATAAAATAAACAAGAACAAGTTGGGGACGAGTTATTGATTTTGGTGTGATCATCCTTTGCCACACCCCACGGCCATTTTAGTCATCCGAAGATTCTAGACAGAAAATTGGACTTATCTAAATAAGTCAGGATGGATCAAATCACCCCGAAGGAAGTGAAAATCCTCGAAAATCCTGAGGATATTCAGGAAAGAAGAGAACAAGTTCTTGGGCGTTATTCAAACTTCAAATCCGAAGCACGATCCAAGCGAGACCGACTTGAGGACTCCCGTCGCTTTCAGGTATTTTGACATTTAAAGAATTAGCATTAATTACATTAAATTTATAATTTTTAATAATTAAGCCATTTTACGAGAATCGATTTCTTGTAAAGTTACTACTACATTTTGTAATTACAATCAGAACTTGTAAAATTATTTCCTTCAAAGTAGTGAACTTACTAATATGAAAAGGAAAAACATCACTTCCAATTTACAAGATTTTGTGATTACTCTCAGAGAGGTAAATTCACAAAATCTTGTAAAAGCACTGCGTTGGAAGTAATGTTTTTCCTTTTCTTTTTAGTATGTTCACTACTCTAAAGGAAGTAATTTTACAAGTTTTGGTATAGTTATAAAAGGTAGTGGTAAAGATACAAGAAATATTTTTTACAGTATATGGTATCTATATTTATTGACTAAACATTTTGACCCATTCAAAAGAGTTTTTATACTATGTAACATATATATATATATATATATATATATAAATTATAACTTAAGTGTTATAAGATATGTACTTGGTTATAACCTCGAAATTTAATCTTTCCATTTTACTCAACAAATTTGATAAAGAGATATTTTTCATTCTACATATTCTTTTTTATTCTACTACACTTTATATTCTACATATTCTTTTTTAAAATAGAAGTGTGGCTATAAAACAAACAAAATATTTCATCTTAAAACATTCTGTTTCTAGTATTTTAAGCGAGATGCGGACGAACTCGAAGGATGGATTTACGAGAAATTGCAAGCTGCCTCAGATGAGAGCTACAAAGATCCAACCAACTTGCAGGCAAAGATTCAAAAGCACCAAGCTTTCGAGGCAGAAGTTGCCGCTCACTCTAACGCCATCGTTCAACTCGATAACACCGGTTCCGAAATGATTGCTCAGCATCATTTCTCAAGCGATGTTATTCGAAAAAGACTTGGTAAGATACAATTATCTGAAAGTGTAAAAACCACTAATTTTCCAATTATAATTAATTAAAAATATTTAAAATGTCTTCTTGCAGAGGAACTCCATCGCCTTTGGGAACTTTTGCTTTCCCGACTGGCAGATAAGGGTCTCAAGCTTCAACAAGCTTTGGTTCTGGTACAATTTCTTCGTCACTGTGACGAAGTTATGTTCTGGATCAATGACAAAGAAGCTTTTGTGACGACCGATGAATTCGGACACGACCTGGAACATGTAGAAGTCCTCCAGCGAAAATTTGACGAGTTCCAGAAGGACATGGCAAGTCAAGAATACAGAGTTACTGAAGTAAACGAGCTTGCTGATAAACTTTTACTCGATGGTCATCCCGAGCGCGATACAATCCTTCGCAGAAAGGAGGAATTGAACGAGTCATGGCAGAGACTTAAGCAGCTTGCAATTCTCCGCCAAGAGAAGCTATTCGGAGCGCACGAAATTCAGAGATTCAATCGCGATGCTGATGAAACAATGGCATGGATCGCAGAAAAAGACGTTGTTCTTTCCTCAGATGATTTCGGTCGCGATCTTGCAAGCGTTCAAACTCTGCAACGCAAACATGAAGGAATTGAACGTGATTTAGCTGCTTTGGATGATAAAGTAGCAACTTTGAGCGCTGAAGCTGATAGACTCGCCGGAATTCACCAAGTTGATCATTCCCAGCAAATCCAAGCAAAGCGAATTGAGATTCTCCAATCCTGGGAAAGTCTCACTGGCAAAGCTAAAGAACGACGTTTGAAATTAGATGAGTCTTACTACTTGCACCGATTCTTGGCTGATTATAGAGATTTGGTTTCATGGATGAATGACATGCGGGCAATTATTTCTGCGGACGAGTTAGCTAAAGATGTTGCGGGTGCCGAAGCGCTTTTGGAAAGACATCAGGAACATAAGGGCGAAATCGACGCTAGGGCTGATAGCTTTGATTCGACAACCTTGGCAGGTAAGAATACATTTTTTATTAAGGAGATAATCTGGTTCGGTAGGTTACAGTCGGGTCAGGTTGCCGAGAAAGTATGGAAAGTCTATTAAAATGATTAGTTTATGAATAAGTTTGTTTAAAAGAATTGATCACATGACACTATGGTATATGCCATTAAAAGTATAAGTAATTTATGAATTATTATATTAATTACGAAATAAGACGAAAATGTTTACTCATCTAACAGTTTTACTCACCAAACAATTTTTGTAAATAGGAAACCAACTTTTGGAGAGAAAACACTATGCAGCGGAAGAAGTTGCCAGGAAGCTTGAATCCCTTGCAGAAGATAAGTCAGCTTTGTTGAGTCTCTGGGAAAAGAGAAGAATTTTGTACGAGCAATGCATGGACCTTCAACTTTTCTATCGAGATACTGAGCAAGCTGATGCCTGGATGGCAAAGCAAGAAGCTTTCTTAGCCAACGAAGATCTGGGTGACTCACTTGATAGCGTCGAAGCACTTATTAAAAAACACGAGGACTTTGACAAAAGTCTTGCAGCTCAGGACGAGAAAATCAAAGCACTCGACGAGTTTGCTGGAAAGCTGATTGAAGGAGAACATTATGCTGCTGATGATGTAGCTCAGAGAAGGCAAATGCTTCTAGAAAGAAGGTCCATTCTTTTGGACAAGTCTGCACAAAGAAGACAAACTTTAGAAGATGCTTACAGGCTCCAACAATTCGAAAGGGACTGCGACGAGACAAAAGGTTGGATCTATGAGAAGCTGAAGTTCGCAACTGATGATAATTACCTAGACCCGACAAACTTGAACGGCAAAGTCCAGAAACATCAAAACTTTGAGCAGGAATTAAACGCTAACAAAACTCGCATGGATGAACTGGTTTCAACTGGTCAGGAGTTGATCGAAAAAGAGCATTACGCAACCGAACGCATTCGTTCTAGAACTGATGAGATTCTTAACTTATGGGAGAGTTTGGCTCACGCTTCGGATAAGAAAGGCGCTAAGCTTCAGGAAGCCTCTCAACAACAGCAGTTTAATCGCACAGTTGAGGACATTGAGCTCTGGTTGTCCGAAGTCGAAGGACAACTCATGTCTGAGGACTACGGTAAAGATCTTACGAGCGTTCAGAATCTTCAGAAGAAACACGCTCTTCTTGAAGCTGATGTTGGTTCTCACTCCGACAGGATTGAAAGCATCGCTCAAGCTGCTGAGAACTTTGTCAGCTCTGGTCATTTCGATGCTGACAATATCAAAGCAAAACAAGATCAGCTCCAGGGTCGCTATTCTGCCTTGCAAAGGCCAATGAGTATCCGTAAGCAGAGACTTCTCGATTCTCTTCAAGTTCAACAACTCTTCCGTGACATCGAAGATGAAGAGGCCTGGATCAGAGAAAAAGAACCAGTCGCCGCGAGTACAAATCGTGGTCGTGACTTGATTGGTGTTCAAAATCTGCAGAAGAAACACCAAGCAGTTTTGGCTGAAGTCAACAACCACGAGCCTAGAGTTGCAGCTGTTTGTCAAGCAGGCAACAAAATGTTGCAGGATGGACACTTTGCAGCTGAAGAAATCTCACAGAGACTTACAGCTTTGGACGAACACTGGGGATCGTTGAAAGAGAAAGCTCGTCAGCGCAAACAAGATCTTGACGATTCTCTTCAAGCTCATCAATATTTTGCTGATGCGAACGAAGCAGAGTCTTGGATGAAGGAAAAGCGACCAATCGTTATGAATCCTGATTACGGAAAAGACGAGGATAGTTCCGAGGCTCTTCTAAAGAAGCACGAAGCACTTGTCAGTGATTTGGAAGCATTTGCAAGTACAATTCAAGTTCTGAGAGAACAAGCGGCTGCTTGCAGGCAACAGGAGACTCCAACTATTGACATCGCAGGAAAGGAATGCGTCGTTGCTCTTTATGATTATGCTGAGAAATCACCGAGAGAGGTTTCAATGAAGAAGGGCGATACCTTGACTCTGCTGAATTCCAACAACAAGGACTGGTGGAAGGTTGAAGTGAATGATAGGCAAGGATTCGTCCCAGCAGCTTATGTTAAAAGAGTCGAACCGGAGGCTGGATTAACAGCTTCTCAACAAAATCTTGCCAGAGAGCAAAGTTCGATTGCTGCAAGACAGGCACAAATCGATGCACAGTATGACGATTTGCTGCGTTTGGCTAGAGAAAGGCAGAACAAGTTGAACGAAACAGCCAAGGCTTATGTCCTTGTCAGAGAAGCTGCTGAGCTCGCAACCTGGATTAAGGATAAAGAAAACCACGCCCAGGTTCAAGATGTGGGAGAAGATTTGGAACAGGTTGAAGTCATGCAGAAGAAGTTTGACGACTTCCAAGCGGATCTAAAAGCTAATGAAGTCCGTTTGGCTGAAATGAACGAGATCGCGGTTCAGTTGATGAGTCTTGGACAAACCGAAGCGGCATTGAAAATCCAAACCCAGATTCAGGATTTGAACGAGAAGTGGACGAGTCTGCAGACCCTGACTGCTGAGAGAGCAAGTCAACTTGGATCTGCTCATGAAGTTCAGCGATTCCATAGAGATGTTGATGAGACAAAGGACTGGATTCGTGAGAAGGATGCGGCTTTGAATAACGATGATCTTGGAAAGGATTTGAGAAGCGTCCAGGCTCTGCAAAGAAAACATGAAGGACTTGAAAGGGATTTGGCAGCATTGGGTGATAAGATCAAACAGCTCGATGAAACTGCCAATCGTCTAATGCAATCACATCCTGATACTGCTGAGCAAACTTACGCGAAGCAGAAGGAAATTAATGAAGAATGGACTCAGCTGACTGCTAAGGCCAATAACAGGAAGGAAAAGCTGCTAGATTCTTATGATCTTCAAAGATACTTGAGCGATTATAGAGATCTGATGGCATGGATTAATTCAATGATGGGTCTTGTCGCTTCTGAAGAACTTGCTTCTGATGTTACTGGTGCTGAGGCTTTGCTTGAACGTCATCAGGTATGAAAATTAGGCTGTTTGATCTTTCTTATTTTTATTTAAAATCTTCATTATTTTTTTTTTGTTTAGAAAATTTAGTTTATTTTATTAAGAGATATTGTTAAAATTGTAGAGCCTGAGGGCAGAGATAGACGCGCGTTACGGCATCATTCCGGAGGTATCAAACTGTTTAGCACTTGTTTTGCCTCGGAAGTGCGACTAATGATTATTAATTTGTCTTTATATTTTTTATGTCTTAATTTAACAAAAAATTTTTTTTCGCTTAGAATATAGTATAAAAAAAGATTGCAAAATTCTTTGTACAGAGCATAATATCAAAATTGCAATTTTTTTAGTTTCTTTATAATTATCTTGCGATTAACGCCTATTAATCGTTATACTATTTTGTAGCTTAATCAGCAGATCTTTGCTGTAAAATGTTTCTTCTTCAATCTTAATCTACTCCGCTTCTTAGCATTCGCAGAGTGGTGTGATTTTGAAGTTGTATAGTAAATTTTGCGTTAAAATCTACTTTTTAAATCGCTCAAATTAAATTTATCACCTTTTACTTCCAGGAACATCGCATGGAAATTGACGCCAGAGCTGGTACCTTTCAAGCCTTCGAGCTCTTCGGCCAGCAACTTTTACAGTCAAGTCACTACGCAAGCGTCGAAATTCAAGAAAAATTGGAATCTATGTCCGAGGCTCGTCAAGAACTAGAAAAAGCCTGGATTCAACGTCGTATGCAGTTGGATCAAAACCTGGAGCTTCAACTTTTCTGCCGAGATTGCGAACAAGCAGAGAACTGGATGAGCGCTCGAGAGGCTTTCCTCAGCAGTGCAGATACTGTTGACAGTTCCGATAACGTTGAAGCTCTCATTAAGAAACACGAAGACTTCGACAAAGCTATCAACGCTCACGAAGAGAAAATCGCTGCCCTTCAAACTTTAGCAGATCAGCTAATCGCAGCCGAACATTATGCTTCCAAACCGATTGATGACAGACGTTGTCAAGTTTTAGATCGCTGGAGGCACTTGAAAGATGCGCTCATCGAGAAACGATCCAAACTCGGAGAATCGCAGACTCTTCAACAGTTCTCTCGAGACGCTGATGAAATGGAGAACTGGATTGCCGAGAAACTACAACTCGCGACTGAAGAGAATTACAAAGACCCTGCAAATATTCAATCCAAACACCAGAAACATCAGGCCTTCGAAGCTGAGTTGGCAGCCAATGCTGATAGGATTCAGTCAGTTTTAGCGATGGGTGGAAACCTGATTGACAAGCGTCAATGCGCTGGTTCTGAAGACGCAGTTCAAAAACGACTCGCTTCAATTGCTGATCAGTGGGAGTATCTTACCCAGAAAACGACCGAGAAATCGATGAAACTAAAAGAAGCTAACAAGCAAAGAACCTACATCGCAGCTGTGAAGGATTTGGATTTCTGGCTAGGAGAAGTCGAATCTCTCTTGACTTCAGAAGACGCAGGGAAGGATCTGGCTTCTGTGCAGAACTTGATGAAGAAGCATCAACTTGTCGAGGCTGATATCCAAGCCCATGAAGAAAGAATCAAAGACATGAACTCTCAGGCTGATTCCTTGATCGAAAGCGGACAGTTCGATGCTGCTGGTATTCAAGAAAAGCGACAGAGTATCAATGAAAGATACGAGAGAATCAGAAACCTCGCAGCTCATAGACAAGGGAGACTTAATGAGGCGAATACACTTCATCAATTCTTCCGAGATATTGCAGATGAGGAATCTTGGATCAAGGAAAAGAAACTACTGGTCGGTTCTGATGACTATGGTCGTGATCTTACTGGAGTCCAGAATCTGAAGAAGAAACACAAGCGTCTGGAGGCTGAACTTGGAAGTCACGAGCCTGCAATCCAAGCAGTTCAAGAAGCTGGAGAAAAATTAATGGATGTTTCGAACCTAGGAGTTCCGGAGATTGAACAACGCCTTAAACTTTTGAACCAAGCCTGGGCTGAACTCAAACAACTCGCAGCGAACAGAGGACAAAAACTTGACGAGTCTTTGACTTATCAACAATTCTTGGCTAAAGTTGAGGAAGAGGAAGCTTGGATTACTGAAAAACAACAGCTTCTTTCTGTTGAAGATTATGGAGACACGATGGCCGCAGTTCAAGGTCTATTGAAAAAACACGATGCATTTGAAACCGACTTTGCAGTTCATGGAGAACGTTGTAAAGACATCTGTGACGCTGGAGAAGCTTTGATCAAAGCTGGAAATCACAGAGCTGATTCTATTGGTCAGCGATGCAATCAGCTTCGTAATAAACTTGAACAACTCGGATCTCTTGCTGCCAGGAGGAAGACTCGTCTTAATGATAATTCTGCCTATCTTCAATTCATGTGGAAGGCTGATGTTGTAGAATCTTGGATCGCTGATAAGGAGACTCATGTCCGTTCTGAAGAATTCGGTCGTGATTTATCAACTGTTCAAACTTTATTAACAAAGCAGGAAACCTTCGATGCTGGTCTTAACGCCTTTGAACATGAGGGAATTCAGAACATTACGACCTTAAAGGAAATGTTAGTAGATGCTGGCCATGATCAGACTCCTAATATTCAGAAGCGTCACGCTGATGTCATCACTCGTTGGCAAAAGCTTCTTGCTGATTCCGATGCTAGGAAACAACGGTTGTTGAGAATGCAAGATCAATTCAGACAAATTGAGGAATTGTATTTGACCTTTGCAAAGAAAGCTTCTGCCTTTAATTCCTGGTTCGAGAATGCTGAGGAGGACTTGACTGATCCGGTTCGTTGCAACAGCATTGAGGAAATTCGAGCTTTGAGAGAAGCTCATGCTCAGTTCCAGGCGAGCCTTTCTTCTGCAGAGGCTGATTTCCAGGTAAACACGATTTTTTTTGTGCTTTTTGAATTTTTTTTTTAACTTTTAAAATTGGATACCTCTTTATTGAAATTTTCATAATTAGATATTTTTAAATTCAAACATTCAAAATTCAATGTTAAAAATAAGAGATTTTAATTTGGATAGATTTCAATTTTATGGCCTCAAATTGCAATATAACAATATTTTTCAATGACTACAAAATTTTTTGTGATTTTCAGGCGTTGGCTGCTCTCGACAGACAGATCAAAAGCTTCAACGTTGGACCAAATCCCTACACTTGGTTTACGATGGAAGCTTTGGAAGACACCTGGAGGAACCTGCAGAAGATAATCAAGGAAAGGGACGTTGAACTTGCAAAGGAAGCACAAAGACAGGAAGAAAATGATAAATTGAGAAAGGAGTTTGCCAAACATGCGAATGCATTCCACCAATGGTTGGCGGATACAAGAACGTCGATGATGGAAGGTTCAGGATCTTTGGAACAACAGTTGGAAGCTACGAAGAGAAAGACTCAGGAAGTTCGGGCTCGAAGACAGGATTTGAAAAAGATTGAGGACCTAGGAGCGATTTTGGAAGAGCATTTAATTCTGGACAATAGATATACAGAGCACAGTACTGTTGGACTAGCACAACAGTGGGATCAGTTGGATCAATTGGGAATGAGAATGCAACACAATTTGGAACAACAAATTCAGGCTCGTAATCAATCCGGAGTTAGTGAAGATGCTCTCAAGGAATTCTCGATGATGTTCAAACATTTCGACAAGGACAAGAGTGGAAGATTGAACCACCAGGAATTCAAATCCTGTCTCAGGGCTCTTGGATATGATCTCCCTATGGTGGAAGAGGGACAACCTGATCCCGAATTCGAAAATATTCTAGGTAAAATATTCAACTTATAATTTGCGATAAAAAGTTTCTTACTTAAAAGATTTTTTTAAACTAATTTTGTCGTTTTCTTTTGTAGACATCGTCGACCCGAATAGGGATGGCTTCGTTTCTCTCCAGGAATACATGGCCTTTATGATCAGCAAGGAGACCGAAAATGTTCAAAGTTCAGAGGAAATAGAAAATGCGTTCCGGGCAATTACAGCAGCAGACCGTCCTTATGTTACCAAGGAGGAATTATATGCTGTAAGTTATTTCGGTTTTTTTTATTGATAAGAAGATCAGTAACTTTTTTTACTTTTAATTTCTTCAATAATTTAAAACATAAAAATTATTTGAAAATTCAGCTAAAATTTCAGAATCTTGAAAAACTGAAATTTTTCTAATAAGGTGGATACAAAACTTCATTTTTAAGATTCTCTGACTTTTTCATAACCCATTATTCATTTTAAAAATAATAGAGTAATTTATTTAATACGTTAAACATTCCTTTTCAACTAAGTACTAAAAATTTTTCAAAATCCCTTACAATCCTTTGGAAGTCAAAAAGATTTCTGGATATCTCAAGAGATACTAAAATAAAATTTTTTTTTCAGAACCTCACAAAAGAAATGGCGGACTACTGCGTGGCACGGATGAAGGCTTACGTTGATCCAAAAACGGAACGACCTATTACCGGAGCACTGGATTACATAGAATTTACCCGCACCCTCTTCCAGAATTAATTAATTAATATTAATATTATTATTATTATTAGTTTAATTTGAAATTAGAGCTTTCGTATTATCAGGTATTATATTCTCAAGACTAACACTGCACCGCTAGCATTTGGTCCCCAAATTAGGGACGTTTTTAAATTTTGAACTTGAATTTCTCACGCCTTCTTTTTTAAGGCAGCTTACTAATATATTGTAACCATCATGATGTACCTTGAAAGTGTAGAGCTTTGTTATGTTAATGTAATGAAATGTCTGTAATAAACAATATCTGATAAATATAATTATTCTGAGTCATTATTTACATGCACCTTTCTTTTTAAGAGCTTTTTAATCACTTAGATTCAAATTCTAGCTTTTTAATTCAATCTCGTCAGTTTACTTATAATTTTTAAATAAATATAAAACATTTTTAATAAATATTCAAAATTAAATTTTGAGGTTAGATGACACTTGTCTCGGTAACAGGCTTTATATCCATTAAAAAATAATAAATATTATGGACGAAGAGCTCCTCATGCATCATTATATCCTGATACAATTTCTTGGTCTTTGCGCTTCAACTTAGCAAACTCTGCCATCGAACAATTTGGAAAATTCTCTACAGAGTATCAGGAGAATAGAATATGCGAGAAGGTGGCACAAGTTTCACAGGAAATACGCATGCGCGGCGCGCGAAAATTTAAATTTGCTTTAAACATTTTCAACTGCGAATACCTCCTCGCACATTCTATGCTCCTGATACAATCTTTTGATTTCTGTACCAGAAAATGGTCTCTGCCAACGAATAAGCTAGAATAAAGACGAAAATTCTCATGAGAGTATCAGGCGAACATAATCGCCGAGGAGGTGGCACGCTTTCGTATCAACTGCGCATGTGCGGCGCTTGGCGCCTGATACAGCGAATTCCTCTTTGTATATTATATTATTTTGATTTTTGTTTTTAACGCCTTTAACTAAGTTTTTTTTAATTACTTATGTACGGGTAAAGAAGAAATAAATATTCATTCAAATATAAGTATACAATTTTGTTTATTTAGCATCAGTAACAAAATAAGATTAATAAATTCCATACAATTTCAAAGTTCCATAAATTTTCATACATATTCCATACAATTTGCATACAATTTTCATACAATTCCATACAATTTTTATATATATTCCATACAATTTGCATACAATTTTCATACAATTCCATACAATTTTCATACATATTCCATACAATTTGCATACAATTCCATACAATTCCTCAAATTCTAACTATTTTCTACGTAAAATACCTCATTCAGATAAATCATATAAAATGTATTATGATATATCATAGCATTAATATATTTATAACAAATATTTAAACTTCACTCAACGAAAAAAAAGATAATTCGAAGCACTTGAGCTTTTTAAATTATCTATACAAAAATAAAAAGATGTGATTGGTTTTTATGGCTTAATAAAGAAAATTCATATAAATAATTTAGCGAATTATTTTTTATTTTCGATGCGCAGACAATTTGTTTAAGGGTGTTGTAGCCAAGTTCTCATCTAAAAATTCTACTTTTTCATTTTACTCAACTAATATTAAATTTAGAATTTTTTCCCTCTGTAAAATTAATCAATTTTTTAACTAGAATTATGCGTACAGAATGATAAAATATCTAATTCAAATATTCAATTTTTAAATTAGATTTTGAATTCCTCGTTTTATACAAAAAATATTTATCTATAATTTTCGTTGAGTAAAATGGAGAATTGAATTTTCAATTTAACACTTAGATCCAACGCCCTTAAGAAAATTAAGAATGTACATATATAAAGTAAATAACATAAATCGACTAAAGACTAAAATTTATGTAAAACTTTTTTAAGTTTCCTGTTCATGAAATAAGGTTTCTCATAAGATCCATCATTGCGTTCAGAGTCTTCAAGAAAGCAGAGAAAAAGTGTGTCAATCGCTGTAGTTTGAACTTGAAAAAATACGGAAGTTAAGATCCAAGTTCCAATTCCTACCAAAACGACAGGAACTATCCAATAGTGAAGATTTTCATCTTTTTGATAATGAGTATAATACCACCAGGTAGAAAAAGCACTCAGACAGATTATGAAGATTTTACCGATGCCCAAGATCCAATCTGTAATCTAGAGAAGCAATTTTGTTTATAAAATTTTATATAAATAAAATACGATTTTAGGGGCTAATACAACATAATTGAGTATCAATTTTACCTTGGTGAGTAAAAAAACTCTGATAACATTTCTCATTAGAAGAGAGAAGGATTCAATTGCAGAACGATAAAATCCCTTTCCGTGAACTGCGCACATGATATAGGCATTGTGGTTTATGTATTTAAAAAAATTTTCCAGGAGCCAGAAACTGAATTTACAACATGTTAAAGTTGCTCTCGCTACTTCGTTGTTGTATTGTTGCAACTTTTTGTTTACACCTTCCAAAATTACTCGAATTATCTTACAGATGGTTATTATTGAAGATCCAAAGGCGACAGTTCCTAAATGGTACCTGAAACAATTTTTAACTTTTAGAAATGTTTAATTTAAAACTTTTCAAACTGAATAATCTTATAATTTTAAATTATTCAAAGATTATACATTTTTTAAATATATATAAATACCTGAGGGTTCTCCAAACGCTGACAGTGACAGTAAAAAATGGAACATCCTCCTTTCTGAAAGTCCAGTACCAAGTCGCAAAAGTAGCTGACAAAATCATTCTTCCCAAATCGGAAACAAAAAGAGTAACCCAAATGAAACCAACTACATTATAAGCTAATAAATATTTCAAGTAGGATGGCATTTCGTTTTCAACAAATTGGCATACAGATGAATCACAGAATATGTTATTTTCTTTGCATTGTAAATCAAAAATCTGTGGATCGCATCGAGAATTATTTTCATATTTTAATTTACTCGGACAAATGCATTTTTCGTTTTTCATTTTTAATTCGAAAATTGGTTGACTCAAAGATGCAAGATTGAAGCCAACGATGATGGCGAATATTAGAACGAGGATTTTTAAAATCCAGGGAAAAATCGGAACGAGAAGACTTGACAAAATCGCAATCACTGCCCTGAAAGTAGAAAATAAATCTAAATTTAAATCTGATTGGAAGCATGCTATTTTCATTTAAAATTTAAAATTATTAAATTTTTTACTTGCTAGATTCCTCGATGAGTTGACAGGCCAAGTAAATTCTTTTCCGAAGGAAAAACGTGATAAGAAGAATGATTCCCAAAACAACACCAGAAATAATTGTCAGTGCTAGCCAAGCTTTTGCAGTATTTTTTGTTGAATCAGAATATAAATCATAACAAACATAAGTTAAAAGGGTGAGTAAAACACAAATTCCGAAAATTGAGAGCCAAACAAATGGAGTCGTGAACCATCTCAAAAGAAGAATGTAAATGATTGTTACTAATCCACTGCCAGCAATGAATATCGGAATTTCATATCTGAAATAATAAAATGATAAATAAGAAATTAAATTTACAAGGTGAAATCTAAAACAATGATTCACGGTTTGTAACATTTTTTTTATTAAAATAATAAAAGCAGAAATTACTAACTTGATTTTTACCAAATCTTCGATAATTTTTTCCAAAACTCTTTCGATTTGAACCAAGACTTCAATAGCCTTTTTAGCCAATTGCAATTTGTCTTCAGTAATAGTAACATTAGCATACCCCTCCATGGGTTCAAGAGGAATACATCTTTTTACAATCGCTTTGCTTTCTAAATACCATCTAGCACATTTTTCATTCGAAATAAGAATATCCAAATCTTCCCAAGTCGAAACTGAAGTTAAATTTACCCCACTTTCGCAGATTAATTTCGATTTTATTTCTGGTATCGAAGATTGAAGATTTCTCGAAATGTAAAGAAAATTATTCTTCGGACATTCTGAAACACAAACTTGTGGAGTATTGCAAGTCGTAGAAGCAGAAATGCACTTTGTTAAGTCGAAAAATACTAAAAAAGGTTTGCTCTTCACTTCGGAATCAATTCCACATTTTCTTCCTTCACTATCTGTAGCTACCATTAATTTTTGTACGTCACCATAAATGCAAGCTGTTAAAAAAATTTTTTAAAGTATTTTATTAAAAAATATAAGAAAAATTTAAATAAAATAATTTTACAAACCATAGTAACCAATTCCACCCCAACATACAAGGAAGACTATAAAAATAAAGAGACAGAAAATATCCGTGCATGACCTTTTTTCCAATGGACCTCTCCATTCTGGATCAAATTCCAGTTTTTTACCTGAAAAATATGTAAATAGTATTAGAATAATCAATAAAAAACAAATAATAGGTAAGAATGATAAATGTTCACTTACCAAATTTTTCATCCATTTTGTTAATTCTATTTTTTCACTATATATTTGAATGATACATTGCAAATATCTATCGCTGCTTTGAATTCAAAATAAAACACTCAATATCTAAAAAAACGATAGTGTATCCGCGAGGCGTGTGATAAGTAAATAAAAATCAACTTTTCTCGATTTATCTTATCTTCTAATCTTGTCAATGGAAAGAGATATCCAAAGGATGAAGTAGATTGAAATAATTGCAAACGTGAATCATTTCAGAATGTAAGATAAACTTTTAAATTCTATTATAAATTAATATTTATAGCACACTTTACATACTCCTGGACTGTTCTGTATATTAAAATGTAAATTAAAATCTTAAGTTGAATTAACGTTAAAATATAAAGATCAGTACCTTTTTGTATATGAAAATCAATTTAATAAACAATTTTAAAAACTATTTACAGGATTAGCTTCCTATGATTTAGGTAAAAATCTGTCGAGAACGCCGAAGTTCTTCTTCCTCAATTCAGTTGTTTTTATGTCCTTCAAAACATTCGCCTTACGCATAGCTTCAATAGCTTCCTGAAAATATGAATTTATAAAATTTGAAATTAGTTTATTAATTGGAAGCTTTTTAATTTTAGTTTTTAAAATTAGTAACTTTCTGAGAATTTCAAATCAATCTGTGACACTTTAGGTGATTGGATAGGTTCTAAAAAAATATTTTTAAAATTCTTTCTTAACAAATAAATTCTACCCTGCATATGTATAAAAAAAGGTTACGAACTTTTTTGGCTAGTTGTTTCAAAATCTTCTTCGATTTGATGACCTTCGCAGTACCTCCTTTGCCCTTTGCTTTCGTTTTCCTGGGAGTGAAGTCTATATTCTTCGGTTTAATAAACTGCAAAAGAGAAAACGGAAAAGAATCAATGAATTAGTTAATTACAAATTTTTAATTATGTTCTAATGAATATTTTTCTTAAGATTGAATAGTTACCAAAAGTTTCTTTTTCGCCTCGACTTTGTCTTGTAAACTAGGAACATCAACTTCGTGAATAGAGTGAGGATCCAAAGTAATCAACTCAGGTTGAATTTTATCTAAAAGAGCTTTTACTTCCGCTTCTCGTCTCTGTGATTTAGTCTGGAAAGGATTAAGCTCAAGAGCATCAAAGTTGGCCTCCCCACTTCCTGGTACCAAAATCGAAGTAAATCCTTTAGTTGTAGTAACTCCTAAAATGTCTTCAAAAGGGCAAAACTGCATATTGCATACGTTCCAGTTTTCTCTGTGACGCATGTAGGGTTTTAAATCTGTAGAAGTATCCCTAAAAATTTGAAAAATTTTTTAATTTTCTATCTCAGAAATTGAATTACAAATCTTGAAGAGAAAATTAATCATGAGATGCAAAAATTCAAATTACTTGAAAATTTCGACGACGTTTCCCATTCCCACACTCAATAATCCTCGTTGACTGTAGGATAAATAATTAGCAGGAGATCTTAAAACCGCTGTCTGTAAAGGTCCAGATAACATTCTTAGATCCCAAATTTTTAATGTCCGATCGGGACAACTAGTTGCCATATAATTTCCATAAGGATGAGCAGCAATTGCACCAATTGATGTGTTGTGGCAAAGCATTTTTGCTAAAGGCTGTTTGGAATTTGGAGACCACATTGAAACGACACCTTTTGAATTTCCAATACACAAGAGCGCGTTTGAAGGGTTCTGAGTCATTACCTGGAATAAAAAGAAAATTAAAATAACTAATAGTGATTTTGAAATAAATATAAGACTTTCATAATTATGAAAATTCACAAATATCTCACCGATATTCTTCCCAAGTGCGAATCAAATCTCTTGACAATTTCTCCAATCGAAATGTCCAACCAAGCGAGGCATCCGTCCTTCGATCCAGTTGCTAGTAAAAAATGATAGGGTAGAAATTCCATTCGATTGACACCGTTCATTTTCTTCAAACAATGAATTTCGATTCCCTGATTATCGTAAACGTAAACCCAATCTTTCTGCGCGACAGCAAACATCGTTTCGACGTGAAGCCAAGTAATATCGTGAACAGATTCCATAACATTCATTTCGCATGCTAATTTTTTTGTGACCCAATCAAAAGCAGCAACATGACCCTTTTTCCCTCCTATAACCAAATGTCTTCCATTTCTGGTGTACCTCATACAATAAGGACCATGATCGAGGTTTAATTTGAAATGTTTCGTGGCACTTGTGATGTCCACGTTAGAAGTGATTTGAGATTGTTTGTATTGAAGTGTACTTTCTCCTGCATCGGCTTCTAAATAACCGTAATCTTCTGTCAAAAGCAATTCTGTTCGGGCTGCATCTTCTGCCATCCGTTCTATCACTAATTCTTTGTTTCTTAATTTTTGCCTGTGAAGTTTATTTCGAATCCGGGAAGATTTAGCATTTAGATCGAGTCCAGAACCTCGTGAGTGCTTTTGAACCTTTTCTTTGCTTACAGGAGCTTTTCCTGGATATTTTGGTGGAACTTCTGCAAAAAATTAGGGTGTATTAGTAGAATTGATTAAACTGTTCAGCATATAACATAATATATAACAATAATTTAATGAAAGTGATCACATCTATAGCCATCTAAAATTGAAAAATTTTATATTTAAATTATGTACTTAAATATTGTTTTAAAACATTCCACATTTTTATTGTAAACATGTAAAAAAGGGAACAAACATCAAATTTTAATAATTTCGGATTTTAAAAACTATAAATTAATATTTAACTAATTTATGGGTGTTGAACTTAAGTGCTAAGCTCAAAATCCCATTCTCTATTTCACTCAAAGAAAATTATGGATAAATATTTTTTCTTTCTGTAGCACTAATCTATTTTCAAATATAAAACTGCGTACAGAGCAAAAAATATTTAGTTTCGATACTTTTTGCATAAAACGAAGAATTAAAAATCTGACTTCAAAATTGAATATTTTCATTTTACTTAAAAAAGATTTAAATTAGATATTTTTTCTCTCTGTACGCATAATTCTAGTTAAAATTAATTAATTCTACAGTGGGGAAAGATTCCAAATTTAATCTTTGTGGAGTAAACTGAAGAAATCGAATTTTTAGATTAGTACTTGGCTCCAACACCCTTAACATTAAAGGCATGTGTTACTTACCATATGAGCCAATTTAAATAACCCCGTTTTTTTCTACAATTTTTACTTTTTCAAATAGATAATAGTGGACACCTGTCCGTGTTCGCATTCTTAACGGATATCAACTATTATTTTTTTGATAAAGTAAACATTTTGGGAAAAAAACGGGATTACTTAAATTGACTCATATGGTAAGTAACACATGCCCTTAAATTTAAATATTTACTAACATTTATATGTATAAAATAATATTTTAACTACAATTCTAGGTTATGTTACGGCTTTTCAATTTGTATGAATATTTACTGACAGAATATACTTTATAATGAGAATACTTACTTGCTGGATCCATCTTTTCCATGATTGTCACAACTGAGAAGCTAAAACAATCCAACTATGCAAAAATACAACTAAATACCATTAAATAACAATATAAATATCAGATACATGTGTATCAAGATTCACGTGTTACTGCATGATGTGAAGTGATCAAGTGAGTGAAGTTAGTTGCGACAACTAATCGCACTTCGATAGTTACATATCGATTCTCGAACTAAAAGCGCGCCATTTTTTGAAATGTTAAAAGTATAATAAATAAATGAACGTGAAATAAACATTAATGACAGATTAAGAAATTAAATTTAAAAGCATAATACATAATGATATTGTATTAGCAAAGAGAAACTTTTAATAATACAGTTTATCATCATTATGATTAATCTGGGATTATTTTCTATTAGAACTCAATTATAATTACAACTTTTTTAAATTTGTGATTTAAAATGAATTTATCTTACAAGACTCAGATAAAAATTCCATCATTTTTAAATCAAATTAATGAAATTCCAGAAAATGGGTAAGTGTTCTATATATTTATACTTTTTATTGATTTAATTTGGGAACTGATTTTAATTATTTTTTGTAAACATGCAAGCTGATGCAAGTAACAATAGGTGATTTTACAGAAGCTACAAACCATGGTTAAACTCACCACCTTCATTGGTTGAAATATCGGGAGATATTGTAAATAATTTGCCAATGCCTAAATGTTGGGATTGGGACGTTGATCAAGTCGTCAAATGGCTCGTAGTTACTGTTGGATTATCGCAATATAAAGTCAGTGACAGTTATTATCTCTTATTTTTTTAAGTATAAACACCCCTCAGGAAAAATAATTTTTGTTACTGTTATTTTAAACAAGATACTGATAATTATTTCCAAAAATAAATATTAATTTTTAATTTTACAGGACTGTTTTGTCAGAAATTTTATTAATGGTAGACGATTATTATTAGTCGATTCTTCAGAGTGCCCTAAAATTGGAATACGAGATTTCTCTCATATACGGGTAACAAACAAAAATTCTCTAAATAAATTATATTTTTAATCAACCAAAATAAGATCCTGACCAGTTATTTAGATTTTATATTTTCCTTACCTTTTTAAAGAAATTATAAATCTCTTCAGGGAATAACATCTGGCATTAGGAAATTATTCAACGTGGAAAAAGAAAGTTTGAAAAGAAGTATTAGCATTCCTCAAAGATATCCATTAACTCATTACTTACAATATCGGATTCCAACTGGACCAACAAGACAAAACACGAAACGCACTCAACTTTTCAGAAAAATGGGCTTGATCAATGAAGAACATCCATGTCCATTTGGTCATTGGGAAATGATAGAACCAACTCAACCAGATTTCCCTTGCAATCGTTTTGGCCTCGTTAAACGTAAAAATGTCTATAACCGAGAAGAAAATAATAGACATCCTCGTGATCATTCTTATCTGCAAAGATCAAAACTACAACCAAATATTTTTCAACGAATAGATATCAAATAAAGTTGAAATAAACTCCAAATAATAAGAAAAAGACTTCGCAAATAATTCTAAATCATTTACAAATATATTAATATATATTTATATTTGGTAGAAATACAATAAACTTACAAAATAAAATACTAAGCAAACCTTAATTTATATTATTGCATTGATGAAAAAATTATTCCAATTTTTTGCTCGAATATTAAAATTCGCTACATCCTCTAACAAATACCGTTCAATATCTAAAATTTCTTACCATTTCTAATTCACAAGCGCTTTCATATATACAAATAAACATCTACACATATAAATAGAGACAAATAGGAATATGTACAATTCGGATTCATGTTTAAACTATAATCTATATAGTAAGTTTATGAAGATTAATAAATATTAAGTAAATTTGACTAGGTGCAAAGACTTGTAAAAATCGACAGCAGAGATAAAAAAAAATCTAAACAATATAACACCATCGCAGAATAAAACTTCCGAATCAAAACAAAATAAGATTTAAAAAAAAATTAAAGGTGAAAATATTCATGTACGACAAAAAAAATATGACCGTGAATTAAAAGCTCGTCGCAATAAAAAAAGTGCTTAATTTGACAAAGGTTCTATCCTCAATCCTCAATATCCAAAAATTTAAATACATTATATAAAACTATGATATATTTAAAACTATAATTTAACTATATTAGTATATATATTTAACTATATATTTCATAAATTTAAAAATATTATTGCTAGTTGCTTTATAAACCTAAAAAGACTGCGAAAATAAATCAACGTCAGATTCCTCTTCGTCGTTATTCAATTTTGTTGAATTAACTTTGTTTTTCTCAAACGAATCACCCTCATCTTTTAATTCGAAATCCTCATCATCACTTTCTACAATATGAGGTATTTTTGCAGGACTAGGGGATATTTTTTCAGTCGAAACTTCTGCATTTCTTTTATTAGTCGAAGCTTTCGTACTTATCACATTATCTACTATATGATCGAATTCGCTTATTTCGTATTTGTCTAGAGATCTTGAAGAAACATTCGGTGAACTAGAAAATACTATATCATTTAAAATTCCATTCTTTTGTTTACTAGTCGAGGGTTTCGAACTTATTACTTTATCTATTATATCGTCGTATTCACTAACATAATATTTCTCTAACAATGGAGATATCTCAGAATCCTTCGGTGGATTAGGAAAAACTAATTCAACAAAATTTTTTTCGCTTCTTTTGCTAGTCGAGGAAACCGGATTACAAATTTCCTCTGTTTTAAATGTTGCTCGATTAATTTGAGTTGGTTCAGTCAAAACGTTATTTTTGTTTTTCAATCTCATTACATTTATTCCCTTAATTCGTTTCTTTGGTTTCTCGTCGACTTCTGGTGATCTTTTTTTTACATTCAAATCTAATACACGCTCACTATCCTCCTCCGACATTTCCGCATCGGTAGGTTCATCGTAAACAGATTTTGTTATTTTTCTTTTTAGAATATTATTTTCGTCTTCTAATTCTCTAATTTTCTTTTTCTTTGTATTTAACACTAACAGGAATTTGGTGTATAAGTTCTTTTCCATCGAATTTTTTATCTTGATCATGTCTTCCAGTCTCTCTTTCAAAATTTTTAAACTTTCTTTCAGTTCTTCGTTTTCAGTCTTCACTTTATCGGTGATCGCTCTCGAATTCCCAACATTTAGGAGGAAATGCTGAGAAAGTTCAGAAAATTTAATTATGTCATAAACGGGACAAACTTTAATTAATCCCCTCGACCAAATTCCCTTCCTCCATTCAAAAGTTTCATTTTCAAGAGAGAAATCAAAAGATACGTCTTTACCAGAAAGAACATTTTTTGTTTCTTGATGAAAATTTTCTTCTGTTTCCGAAAATGTGCTCTTTGCTATATCCCATAATTCCCAAGTCTTTACCTAAAACGTAATCAGAATTATTAGTAGAAAAGCTTTGAATTAATTGAAGAATAAGTAATTAAAGCATTTTTAATAGACTTCTCAGATAAATTATTAAATAATTCATTTAAAATAAACACCAATTTCTGGTGAAGAGGATTTACATTTACCAGTTTTTTCTCGAGCTAAAACTTCCGGGTTTCGGGTTCAGTAATTGGATCAAAATCCTAATTTAAAAATTCAATTTCTTCATTTTACTTGATAAATATCATATGTAATTAGATATTTTTTCGCTCTGCATAGCTACTCATTTTTTAAACAACATTATGGGTACAAAGCAAAAAAGTCTGTAACTTTAGTACTATTTGGGTAAAATGACTGAAATTTATACTTATGTATATACAAAAAAACTAAAAAAACTCACCTCTCCCAAACACGGTGGAGAATCTTTTCTCAAAATGAGAATTCTGATCGTAGAATCTATAAACTCCGTACATAGTACCATATCTTCTTCATTCTGATTCGAATTTCGAATGCGATTAACGAATGAAGTCATTACACCAGTTTATTGTCGATCTATACTACCTTTTAATAACAGAAAAAGGCGTTAAAATCAAACTAAAATATATAAATATTTCGAGAAATAAAAAAGATAGATTACACTGGTAGGTTATGTTTTGCTCCGATTTTTTTCAAGATTATATTCCTGTTTTGACTTGTTTACATTACGTCACCAGAGATATCAGATTCACAGTTTGAATGTGTATAATGAAATTCTTGAACCAATGAAGTATAAACCGTATAAACCTGAGCAATTTTTATTTTATAATGAGAATAATTGAACAAAACAAATTAAATTTAACTTTGTTTGTAATACTCCACTATTTAAAAATTTAATGTCATAAGTTATATCAACAAAAAATATCAAAGCACTGATAAAGTATAAAGTAAACACTTTTTGGAGTCGAGAGGAACTTTTGGAGCAACATGATCCAAATGATGGATCTAATTGAATGCAATCAATGCAATGGACAGAAATAACTGGAAATGACAGAATTCATTGTAACGATTGTAATCGTTAATCGCACTAAACTGAAGAATAACTGTCACGAACTGACAGCTGACTAAACTAAATACAACTACAAGACTACAACTACACTTGACTTATTTCAATATATACATACACATATATTAACTCATATCGATAATGTAGGTATTTACAATGCCATATAAATATATAATTTAGAAAACACTTATTTAAAATATGTACTTTTTAATTAGAAAAATTTCCTGAGTATATTATTGTTAATTTTTACATTCATTCTATAAGTTTGATTTCTATGTAATTTTTTGAAAAATATTAAGTTACTAATAAAATTTAAATTTGGCGCTTAGGATGCAGCGCCATCTTGATAAAGTTCATTACACTTCGATTACTTCATTGATTTTTTTCTTGTTTGAATCAATTTTTGTTTTTTATAGACGTAACAGAATCACATTTTGTTTATAATCTTTAACTATGTGCAATTTAATTAGGAATTTATATCACAGGAAACGGTAATTACAACATTTTCAGTGACAGAACCAGACCTAACCTAAAAATAGTAGATCTGCCATTTTCGATTTTTGATTGGATATTTCCCTTCTAATCTACGATTCGATTGGAGGTCACAGTTGGTTTACCGTGATTAAAAAAAAATCTATATTTAGTAGTTTGGTACAAGATAAACAGACAGGCACATGTACGAGCACGAGATATGTGATTAAATTCAATTATATATTTCTAATTCACGTAGATTTGTAGCATTTGCGAATTTAATCGCATAATTATTCAAAGAAATAATCTAGAACTTGAAAATGCCGGTTCTTGAAAGAGTACAGTAAGTATAAATTACACTAATATTAGTATTTGACACGCTTGGCACATGCAAAATTTTGTATTTAGTAAGAAATTCTTGTTTTAACATTATTCTTAAAATTTCAGAAAGCCCATAACCCACAAAGGGAAGAAAGAGCTTCTAAAGAAGGAACCTCAATTAATAGAAACTGCAAAACAGACCTTATGTATAAAAGGAAGTACAAGCTCTAAACTTGCATACGACTGCATGAAAGATTTCGTAAGTCTAAATTTTGTATTTAATTTATTTAAAAAATGCGTTTCGTGAGACGAAATTACCATAATTTTATTTTGTAATAATTGGTTTTAAATTTTATCAAAAGGGTGAACCAACTTTCGCGAATTTTTCTTATCTAACCTCAAATTGAAGCTGCAGCTTCTAGAAAGCATGCTTTTTATGCATACACTAACATTCTTTCTATAATTTTAGTATGATCTCAAAAAACCGGATGCACAGATGATGACGAAGAAAAATGATATTCGTCCATTTGAAGACATAACTCCTATTGAAAAATTCGCTTCCAAGCTCAACTCTCCATTATTCATGTTCACTTCACACAATAAAAAACGACCTAACAATCTCATAATGGGTCGAATGTTTGAGAATAATCTACTAGACATGGTGGAGTTTGGTATTGAGAGTTATAAAGGACTTAAAGAATTCAAGGTTTCAAAAATAGCCACAGGCATAAAACCTATGTTAATTTTTAATGGAGACATTTTTGAAAATAACCACGAATATGGAAGAATTCGAAATCTTCTGATAGATATGTTTCAAAGAGAACCAGCAAAAAATGTTCGCCTTAAAGGGCTGGAACACGTTCTGAGCTTCACGGCTCGAAATAACGAAATACTAGTGCGCAGTTTTCGGTAAGATTTACTTTTGCCCTAGATTTTTTATCAATGTACTCGTACTTAGTATACCTTGTTTCCTGAAACCAATGTATGCTATTTTATTCTGTATTTCAGAATTTTCCTCAAGAAATCTGGTACACGTATACCTAGAATCGAATTAGAAGAGATCGGACCACGTGTTAATTTATCTGTAAGACGTTCTCATCTTGCATCTGACGATTTGTTTAAATTATCTTGCAAGAGGCCTAAGGAACTCAAGGTACTTTTAATATTTTCAAATATTAATTTTTATGTATAATTATTGATGGACGTCAGAGAAACTTTACGTATAAAACATGATATCATTTTTTTGTTTTTTGCAGGCGAAGACGAAGAAGAATATATCAGAAGATGGTCTAGGAAAAACGCTTGGTCGCGTACATATGGGAGCTCAGAAACTGAACACAATACAAACTAGAAAAATGAAGGGTCTGCGGAAAACCGTGACTGAGAAGAAGGAGGAACGGAAGAGGAAGATTTTGGCCTCTGAAGAATCAAAGTCCAAAAAATTAAAATCTGTGGACGAGTAATTGAATTCAAATAAGAATTAATTTAATATCCTAATTAACTTTTATATTCTAAAGTGCTTACAATTGTATATGCAATTGTGAATTATAGATACCTTTTAGTTTTTCACTAGGGACCATGAGGAGATATTCTTTTGATCCTAAAACAATTTTTTTACTGTAATGGTTGTTTGTCAAGCTTAAGTTCATATGTATATGAATAGTGTAAGAACAGATACAAAAATATATGTAATTAATAAAAAAAAATGATCAAAAACACAAAATAAGTACCTTGATTTGAATTCCACAAGCAAGCAAATTCTTTCTGGCTTCATCGCAAGACATCAGCACTTCTTTATTGTTCTTCGGATCTTCTAAAGCTTTGCTTCTAATTGAGTCACGAAATTTAACAAAGTTATCGACAACTTCTGTTAAATTAAACTGTTTTCCTTCCATATTAATAGAATCTGAAATTCCTAATTTTGAGAGCACAGTTGTTAGATAATTGGAAACAGTTGCAACAGCTGTGGTGCTTCTGGACTGCGAAAGTTTCTGGAATTTATTTTTTTATGTTAAATCATTTTATTTTGTAGATGTGATGATAAAAAAATTAATAATAATAATAGTAATAATAATAACTATCTACCGAGTCTTGATGCAACATTCTGTTTCCAATACTAACGAGTTGGTTGATAGACCGAATCGCTTCAGGGGTGCTAAAATCATCAGCGAGAAAAGTGAGAACTTGACTTCTCGTTTCGTTCAAGCTCTGAAATTGAAATCAAATGTTTCAAATTTTTGGAGTTAATTGCGGACTTCAGAAAAAGCTATATGTGTTTGTTAAAAAACATACCTGCAACAGAGAAGATTCATCGACACATCCGCCTTTTATTTTCCCAGCTACGTAATTATCACAGTCACTTATAAAATTTTGTATCCTCTTTAGTGTGAAAACCGCATTTTGCATCGCATCATCAGAGAATTCCAAACCTAAATAATTTATAAATAAAAATAGATTTAATAAATTATCTTTTATTTGACAATAAATTTCCTACATTCTTATCCTTACCTCTTCTATAATTTGTTATCAAACATAAAAACCTGAACTGATTGGCGGTGTATTTTTCAAGTAAGGTTCCTATGCTGATAGTATTCTTTAAACTTTTTGACATTTTAACATCTCCTTTTAAGTACAAATGCCCTGTGTGTATCCAGTAATTAATCCATTGATCTGTCTCGTGATAACAACACGATTGAGCTTCTTCATTTTCATGATGAGGGAAAACTAAATCTTCTCCACCACTGTGAACGTCGATATTACCTCCAAAAATCTGACTACAATTAAAGAGTTATTATTCCTTAATTGATTTTATTGTTAATAGATGATCAAATATTGATTGCATTTTAAATAAAAACTTCTCAAATATTACCTAGCTATCGTACTGCATTCTATGTGCCATCCTGGTCTTCCGTTTCCCCATGGTGATTCCCAAAACGGTTCATTCTTTTTCGATGCTTTCCACAATGCGAAATCCAAAGAAGATTTTTTATAGGCACCAGCAGGTGTTTCCACTTGAGTTTGATTAAACTTCCAATACTTATCGTATTTCAAAGTATCAAAATATATAGAGCCTAGAAAAAATAAATAAAAATTCTGAATCACGAAATGTAACTATTGTTAATACCAGCAAAGAATTAAAATAAAAAATATCTCATACCATCTTGAGCTACATAAGCTGCACCTTTCTTAAGAATATTATCGACGAATTCGATAATCTGTGGTATGTAGTCCGTCACTCTGCAACTCATATATGGATTCGCAATATTTAATGATTTCATGTCTTTAAAAAACTCTTCTTCATAAAGCTTTGTTACATTTTTCCACGGCTGATTGGAGTCTATTGCACGTCTAATTATTTTGTCATCAATATCGGTCAGTCCAAGTACTTGGATTACATCGAGATTAAAAAATTCAGACATTATTCTCCGAATTATGTCGAATCTTACGTATGTGCTAAAAATAAAAATAGCATTAGAAAATAGCAATTTGTATGACGAATTTGAGTAAAAAATCAAAAAAGAAACTGGATTAAATTTGGTTTTTAATTAATGATTGTTTAACAGTGGAGAAAATAACTACCTAGCATGTCCTATATGAGCAGAATCGTACAACGTTGGCCCACATGTGTACCACGTAACGACATTCTTGTTTTTTAATACTAATGGAATTTTAGATTTTAATATAGGATTATACAGAGAAATATCCGTTTTAAATCCTTCAGGCTGTATCCACTGAAAACTTGTATCTTTCTTCAAATGTGTGTTTAATAACCTCTTACAAATCGAGGGCGAAACGCGATTTAATAGTTTCATATTGTCTTCTTCTTAGAAAAAACCTACTACTTATAAAATACAAAATGTCATTAATTTATTAAAATTATAACGAACTAAAATATTAATAAACAGGTGAGAAATTAAATTCATCACAGAGCCAGTGTTGACATTGACATTTAGGTTATGTTCCAGTCCGTGTTCCAATCGTTCCAAATTCTAATTCGTTCCCATATTTAGCTGGGATGGGATTGGAAGTCTGGAACGATAGAAATAGACAGCTGATCGCTTGTCAAAATTTATAAACTCGCAAGAAAACATCTGTTTATTTATTATAATTAATTATAAGCAGGGAAACAATGGCATTTGTATAAAATTAATTTATATATATGTCGAGAATTATCATCTTTGAATTATGATTGAAATAACTGCGAAATTGTTAAGAGGGCCTGTTTATTTTTCGGGCGAGATGGTGGAGTGTTTAGTGACATTTAGTAATCCTCATAATCCAATTCACCAAATTTCACAAAGTCACAGGTAAGTTATTCATATTTCAATTATAAAAAACTAAACTATTTTTGGTCTTTATTACCTTTTTATGAAAAATGTTGAGGTAATTTTGATATACATTTTAGACTTTTTGAGCTTCAATTTTTGAAATTTTGTATTATTAATAAGTAGTAGACAATCCAGTATCTTTTCATGATAAATAAGAAGCATTTAAATTAACTAAGTAGAAAATCATTTTTTTAAATAAGTACAGAGTATAGGCAATTAAATTTTTCTTATTTTTCAGTGACGTTTTTGAAAGTTTAGCATGGGCAAGTGCTCAGATTCATTGTCAATGTACTGCAAACGGGAAAGTGGTTTTAACAGAAAAATCGAACACGAGTACACAATTAGCTGCTATTAACGCAAGTAAACATTTTCATATTTACATAATTACTTTTTTAACAATTTTAATATCTTAGAAATTGTATTTGAGTCATTAATAAATAGAAATCAACTTTACCACTTTTCCTTTACTATTGTTTTGCAGATACAACATTTGCTCCATGGCAACATGACAACGGACACGTTGTAATGGACACAAAACCTAAAATATTGTTTTGTGATCTCAGGTTATCACCTGGGGAAAGTAAAACATGTATGTTTTTCCTTCAATTGATTAGATATTATTTCAACTTTTAAAATATAATAATTTTGTTCATGTTTGATATTAAATTTTTTATTTTAGATATCTATCGAGAAACGATATCAAGCGAAGCACCACCATCCTATCGAGGACAAGCTGTTAAATACTCTTATAAAATTACTGTAGGCACTCAACGTGTTAATACAGCGATTAAATTACTCAGGATTCCATTTAGAGTTCTTTCTTTAAGTGGTAAGTAATCTATTAAATGAAAAGGATGTTGCATAGAGTAAAATTTGTAAATTAAAATTATAAATTCAATCTTTCTTCAACAGAATTACCAGAAATAACACCCTGTAATGACAGTGTAGACTTGAGTCCAAACAGTCCATTTATGGAAACACAAAATAGAGAAACACCTTTAGACATCGCCCTACAAACTCTTCAGGTATTTATAAAGACCTTAACGATAAAATCTAATTTAAAAAAATAATATGCTCAAATTCTAGAATTTTTTTTTTCTAGAACCTGACTGCAAGGCGGAGTCCCAATTTTTACAACATAACAAACGGACGTGGACGAGTAGTTCGATTCTGCCTCTTCAAGAATTCTTACAAACTCGGAGAAGATATTGTAGGTACCTTTGATTTTTCGAACGCGACTGTCTCTTGCGCTCAAGTTTCTGTTGCCCTTCAATCGGAAGAACACATTTCCGAAAAATACAGACGTGGTAAAACTTTCTCACCATCCTTAGTAAGTTATAACAAACATCACGAAGTTTGTATAGGTTTGAAATACTCACAACTAGTCTTGCCAATTCCTCTTCATGTCACACCAGACTTCAGCACCGACTTAATGACACTTAAATGGCGTCTGCATTTTGAATTTGTGACAACCACAAAACTTGTTGAAATACCGAACGAAAACACGACCAATTGGCAAGGACCAGCAACGCTTGATGTCGAGACAATGATTTGGGATCTGCCCCTCCATATTCATCCCACAGCGACTCCTCCGAATACTGCTCAACAAACAAAATATAGTACAGTCATCTAGTCTAATCTGGAGAGGACGAAAAGAAACAGAATCACTTCTTTATTGTGATATCAATTCTTTATAAGATATATTATTTTTAAGATAACAAAGATTTGCAATAAAAAGTGACTTATAATATACATCTTGTTATTGCTTAATCGATTTCTTTGGTTTCCTCTCAGTTAGTTTCTTTGGCGATGGAAGTATAGAGAAAGAAGGTGTTTCTGTGACTTGATTTAGGTTTAGAGAACTTTTCCTAAGAGTGTGTGTCGTAGCGATAATGAAGGTCCTGGTCATGATGTAGCAAACGAGCTGGCAAAGGAGGAGGTAAAGGTGGAGCTTGAAGGGAGGTAAAAGGAGCATGGTAATCATATCGGTAGTAGGCAAAAGATTCCCATCTATTCGGATACTGTGATTCAAAGGCTGAACTGGTAGTCGTCGCTCCATAGTAACCAGATCTTTCAGGAATGCTAGGAACGTATGGATACTGAGGCTCTAAGAGACTCTGCAAATGTCTGATGTATGTTATCGCATGTCTCAGAGACTCTATCTTGGATAGCTTTTTGCCAGGTGGTTTGCATATCGGTAGTTTCGATCTCAAAATCTCAAAGGCCCGGTTCATATCCCGCATCCGCGTTCTCTCTCGGTCACAAGCTGACTTTTTATAATCTGAAAAAAGATTGTTATTAAAAAATTAGGTTCCAGATGTTTGTTATACATATAATTCAAAGTTATCAACACTAGTCCAGTTTCTTCTTTGAAAGATATTCCATTTTAATTCAATTTTAATTGGTCTAGATACAAAATGGTAGATAATAAAACAATATTAAAACAAATGAAAGATTAATTTTTCTAGTTTCAAATTTCAGAAAGATGTAATAATAACCGCCATCAAATATTTATGTAATCGATTTTGTGTCGGAAAATGGTGGGTGGATAGAAAGAAAAAATCATGTTGCAAACTAGGAAATGTATTTCAAAGTTTATAATTTTAGATCAACGACAGCAGAATGGCCATGAAAGCAAGTAGAAAAGGTTAATTTGTTTGACATTTATCTTTTTTTTTATATTTAGAATTTATGGAAACCTAATTTATCAAGTAATTATAAATTGGAGAGTTGTACAGAATCTGTTTTGATAACAGGTATCAGATTGAATGAAGCAAGGTACTTCGAGCAGCATTCCCCACATCCTCGCAAGAAAATGACGATCATGCGGGTATTTCCAAAAGCTTTGATATTCCCCGACTCATCAGATAAAACTCGAGAAACATCTTCAATTACCAGTCCCAAGACAAAGAATCAAAAAAAAGTAGTGGTTAATCAACCATCTGAAGAAGTTGCAACATTTTGTTATACCGATAGTCAAAATTCAGAGTGCTCAATAATTTCCGAAGAATTGAAAACTCAAAATAAAGAAGTTCAGACAGAAATTGAGTCTTCAGT
Source organism: Synergus japonicus (assembly GCA_900474275.1). Lineage (NCBI taxonomy): Eukaryota > Metazoa > Arthropoda > Insecta > Hymenoptera > Cynipidae > Synergus > Synergus japonicus. The sequence continues at coordinate 48,177 of UCOH01008555.1, read as the reverse complement.
TATAAAAGTCAAAAAATGTCCGCTTCCAAATAACAGGGAAACAATTTGTTCTAAAAGAACTCAGCCAGTGAAGATGCGGGATGCTTCTACAATAATTAAAGATCCTTCTATAAATGCAATTTCACCGGATACAATCACACCAGAAATTTCTCCTAAACTTGAAAAAATATCCAAAATTAATCCTGAGGTAGTTGCTACAGAAGAAAAAAGGGATTCCAATTCCACCACTGAAGACGAAAATTCTGGCAAAAATTCCTGGTGGAGAAGTGGCTTCTTCAAACAGATATTTCTTGACTTCTTTTTGCAATTACTTGGAAGAAGGGATGCAACAAAAAAGAAATCGAGGGAAAAAATGACAGATAAGTATTCTGTAGCAACAAGTACAAAGGATCGAACACAAAGGATTGTAAGGGTTGAAAGAAACGAGAATAGGAAGCGTAGAACGAAGAAATATCTGAATTCTTACGACTTTACTCAACATAGAAAAAGAACAAAGCGATGTAGAGGGGATGAAGTTATCTTTGATTTGATTCGATTGACCCAAGATGAAAATTTGCGAGCAACTATCTTAGAACAAGCACTGAGAACTAGAAGGCTAGAAGAGGAAAATGCTCGCTTTCGAAAGAAACTGGATGAGAAATTGAAGACTAGACAGAGGAGCAGCCCCCTTTATTGATAAACGAACCCGAAATTCATGCAGTTGTATGACGTACTTTAATATCTGAAATTTTGTGTTATAGTAGGGAAATATCTTGGATTACTTTATGGAACTGTTTACTCTTACGTAATATTTCATAAGACTAGTCAGTTCCTTATTACATTATCTGAAATTTGGAAATAACGAGTTAACAGTTTTTGAAGATGAGATAAATTGAAATTTTAACAAACGCTTCCTTTGAATAACTAATTTTTCAATTTATATAGGCATATTCATTTGAAGACTACATAAATTTCTAAATCTGCAGTTTCGAATATTTCTTTAATTAATCATTAGCAGAACATAAATAAGCTTTCATAACATAAATACCTTTCTCTGTTTGAGTCGCTTCTCGTTGCACAGATTTAATACTTGTTTGGTGAAGTAACTCCAAATTGGACTGAGATTCTACCACTTCAGGCTCTGGCACTCTTATTACAACTACACCATCCGAAGTTTGTGAACGTTGTTCAAACCCTGATTCTTGCCAACGTCTTCTCAAGGACTGCTTTCGACTTGTAAATTGTTCTTCTAAAATATCGAGAACAAACTTTTCAATCGTCATTTTTTTAAAGTATTTCTCATTTCATTTTCTTTTCTTTTATTAAATAGGCCCTTTTTTATATTACTTGTTGGTTTTTGAATTTTTAAAAATTACGTTATTTTAACATTGATTCTAACTAAATTTAGTACTATCACTAAATTTAATTATTATTATTTACCGGATCGCTGAACCACATCAAAATGAGTTGATGAAGAACTTGAATCTTGTAGATTCAGTACTTGTTGCTGTTTCGAATTCTCATCCAGGTCAAGTAAGACTCGAGGTTGCGAATATTCTTCATCGTTACTATCTTTGTCCGACTAAAATTTAATTATGAAATATTAAGAGGCTTTAATTTTTTTATTGGTATCATAATTATTGGAATTATAATTTCATTTATATTCATAATATTATAGAATTCAAGAATTACTGAAAATGAATCTTTTCTAATAATCCGTATCATTTAAGTAAATTTTTATCACTTTAAATAACAATTAATTCGAAATGGGTTTCATTCAGAGTTTTTTTCAAACTCGACAAATTTCATTTATGAATAAAGAGCAAAGATATGTTACTTATAATTTCTAAATATGTATAAAGATCTTATTTGTTTAAAAACACGACGTTGACGTCATTATTGTAGACGTCATGATGGAAACATAAAACATTATTATAAATAATCTAGGAATGCTGTTGTTATTAAAATTATTTAAATCTAGTTCAAATTATAAAATTTATTTTCCGAAGTTTTTAATTTCATGAATTATCATAGCTAAATTTTTAATAAAGTTTATGAAATTAACTTTTAGTAATTAAATATTTTCTTTATATCCTAAAAAAATATGTTTAACTCTTTAGAACTTTTTAAATTTAAATGCACACATTTGGTTGACGAAATTCTTAATTCAATTCGAAATTCCTAATTTCCTTAGTTTTGAAAATAATTTCAAAGCAAGACAATTTTTTAAAATGAATTAATTTTTTATGATTGACTGTATCAATCTGTTACCTCATATTTGCAGAATTTTCCCTGATATTCCTCCTGTTTTTGGTCCATTTGGAAAGAAAACCCTTTCGCTTATCACAAATGTTGGAGATGTTCCACCTTATGGGAGATACCATGCACTCCTCTTAAAATTTCACGTGTGACTAAGGAACCTGCCTTCTTAAAAGATGTGAATCGGTCACAGACAGACTTTAATAATGTTCATTTTATCCGTTTATTAAGTATTCAGGTGTTCTTCCAGAGGTTCTCATACATATCTATTGATACATTTACCTTACTCATCTTCACCAGGGACGGCCTTTTAATCTATTTACGGATCAATTTTCCAGATGACTAACTTCCTTTTCATATTTTAATCTAATTTTTACAATCATTTAAAAAATATTTTTACAAAACTCTCCTGGATTTTGCTTCTATATTTAATAAATGTATATTAAGATTGTAAAAATTAATTTTAGTTTTAAAAGCTTCAATTTGAAAAGCTTGTATTTTCAAGCTTTCAAAAATAAGTTTCCAAACTGACAGTAACAGTTAGTTTCTAATTTAACGTTTATATTCCGTTTTTATAAATTATTATGATACAATATTTTTCAGTTGAAAAGAAATATTTTTAAATTATAAAATTCCGGCTTTGACTTAAAAGCTTTCTGGTTACGAGGGTTGAAAGTGAAACCACTGGAGTTTGAGTCTAAATTTATAATAAATTTCGCAGTGCCCTGAAAGGCACTTGAGTGATAATTGAATTACGAAAATTGTTACCCCCTCGTAGTTTAATGTTATGCAATCCACGGCTAATCCCTTTTACGTGAAAGAGGATGGGACCAAATTTCGGAGGGTCACCCCTGACACGATGAAATTAGCATAAGTATGAGAGTCGCTGGGATATAGGGATAAAAATGGATATACAAACGATGGAATATAATAGAGGTTCGTTCGATGGAAATACTAATGAGGGGAACTGTAAAGAAATGTAAACCGGAGCAAACTGAACGAAGAATGGCAAAGCGATGACCAAGTTTGAGGATGAGTGATCATCAAAGGTGTGTCTTATTATTTCTGAATCGGGTAAATGCAAAGACGATAAAGACCATTTTCAATAAAAAGAATTCACTTTTCTCGAATCGTACCTGTCTCGAAATTTCAGTTGGATTTTATTGAGGCTTTAATAAAATAATAAATTTTAATAAAGCTTTAATATCGATTACGATAAAAAAAGCTTTATGGGTTCTTTTAACTAAAATAAATAAATAGGAATGTTTTTTCTTTTGCATAATCTCTTTATATTAATTGGATTATTATAATAATTTAATTATAATAATAAATATTATAAATTATAATATAATTTCATAATTATTATAATAATTTGCTTATAATATAATACTTGTACTTAAAAATATTTATTTTAGTTTTTTATATCATTTAAATATTTCTTTCTCTTGTTTCAGAATTTTTTCTTACCACTGTGTTGTGACACATAGAGACTTTGGAGACCAGTGATGAGGTTGTCGAAACGTCGTTTGAGTTAACAGTTCTGGAAGCATCTTCTGGAATTTATCAATTTTTATACGTAAGAATTTTATAACATATTCATTTCTATTTAATTTAGTTTATGAAAATATAAAAATATTTCATGAATATGTAAAAGAAATACAGGTTTATACCCTTATTTATGAAATGATGCATAATATTTACATTAAAAATAAGTGCCTCGTCATATTCTTTTCTTACAGCCAGCTTCAATTTGCGATTTATTTAACTTTCCATTTTGTAGGATACTTCCTGTTTCATAAAAGTATTTCCGACACAGTATTTATTTTATGAAAGTGAAAAATTCTCTAATTGATTGAAGGTAAACTGGCATATTAAACGGAATATAAGAGAAGATTAAACGCGTTTATAAATTGATTTCAATTACCTGATCCTGGTGAATATTTATGTTTCGTTATTCTTCGTACAAAATTCATTAAGATGACCCGCAGTTCGGAATTAAATGCTATGTATATCCATGGATTTGCACAACTCGTGAGACAGCTTAGTAGTGAAAGCACAGTAAATACTGGACCTGCAAAAATAGCATTTCATTAAAAAAATTCATCTACTTTATATAGTTTGAATATTGCGGACTTAAAATAATAATGGTAGAAAAAATAATAAAAATTGTAGGAAGTGATTATTTCTTCGCAGTTTTTTATTTCAAATTCTTTGAATATATTGCTGTTTGATATATTGAAAAACCAGACGTCTTATTTGTAAAATTTGCATAACGGCTGCTTTTTTAGTGCAAATATTATACTTGAGACAGAAAGATTGTTAGAATCTTAGAACAAAGGTTAATTTATATCTTATCAAAAAATTCATCTATTATACAAATTGTTGCTCCTGAAAATACCGAGGTTTTAATTTATGCTAAGATATGTAGTTTTTATTGAGAAATGCCGTATTCTTAGGTTGAGAAGTAGTAAATCATTTCCTGCTGCAATAATTCGAAATGGAAGAAATGAAGATGATATCAAAGGAAGGAATTAATTACATGAGTCGGAAGTTGAAACTTCAAAAAGAAAGGGAAAGAAACTGGTAGTTGTAAAGAGAAGAAAGAGTTTTGCAAGAGGATCAAATAAAGTATAAGAAACAAGAATGAATACTAGGAAAACACAATAATAAATTCAGAAGAAATAAGAAAGCTCTTCAGATTTTATAATATTGTAAAAAAATAGATGTGTAAGATTTTTAAACTATAAAAAGTTACCATCGAAAATTGATGAATTAAGAGCTCGTGAATCCCAAGCCATCCAAAGTTCACAAATAATAAAAGGGCTCCAAGTCAAAACGTAGAGAGTGACAACAACTATGGTTTGTTTCATAGTGTTGATTTTCGCTTTATTCATTACCGGACTTTTCTCTTTTTTTTGAAAACTTGCATTTTTTGCATATCTCGTTTCTAATGGATCCGATACTCCACTGTTTTTCCAAACCCCAATGCAAATTCCAGTGTATGTGTAGACTAAAACTGTGAAAGGTAGCAGGAATACAGATATGCTATACCTGTCGTAAAACAGAAAACAGAAACGGAAATGGAGAACTAGTTATTATGTCATATCCTTTTACAGACAATCTTCCATATAAAGAGAAAAAAAATTAAATCTCCGACTCATTGAGTAAAAAGGTATAAAAACGAGGACAGAAAGTAACGAAATGGAACTCTAGAATATGAAGAAAGATTTGCCTCATGTTTACTACATCCGGTATGAAAAGCAATCGACTCATCTCAATTGGGTAGATGAAAACAAATTTTCAGTGGGAGATTTAATTTCTAGAAAATAGATACAAATATAGTAAATAAAGTATATAACAAAAAATATTCAACTCACCATGTAACGTAAGCTTTTTGTCCATAAGGCATGCTAAAGGTGGCCCAGCAATCCCAAACTCCAGGAGAAATCATTTGATACGAAAAAACGAAAACCTGTAATAAGTGCAGAATAATTAATGAAAAATATTCTTCCAATTGTATAAATATGTATTGCGAAAAAATTAAGGACGTAGAACCCGAGTCTTAAGCTGAAAATTCCACACTCCATTTTACTCAACGAAATTTATAAATAAATATTTTTTCGCTTTGCAGCGCTAATCTATTTTCAAATATGAGACTGCATACAGAGCGAGAAAAAATTTTATTTCGATACTTTATGTATAAAACGAAGAACTCAAAATCTAACTTCAAAATTGAATATTTTCATTTTATACTTAAAAAATATTTTAATTAGATATTTTATAGCTCTGTACGCATAATTCTAGTTGAAAATTGATTAATTATACAGAGGGAAAAAATTCCAAATTTAATATTTGTTGAGTAAAATGAAGAAATCGAATTTTTTAAATAGAACTTGGCTCCAACACCCTTAAATTATATTAAAATTGAAATTTCTTCTAGTATTATGAGCAGGGAATACTTTTCAAAAATTTTAAGTTTGTTCAGAACAATTCTTAATCAACCTTGATAATTTGTAGTCTCAGAAAAAGAATATAAAATTGAAATCGAAACATAAAAGTACCAGTAAAAAATATTTTCCAAATAATTGAACAATAAATTTCTTTGATCGAGTAACATTGAATTATTATTGGATTGGCTTTAAATTGAACGAAAAATACAGTCGATGAATACAAAAAAAAAAAATTCAAATGACTCAATCATTAATCTTGGACAATATAATTATAGATGTGCATTGTGTAGATAAGTTACGGAAAAAGTTGTGAATGCAATTATACTTTTTGATGGATGACTAATATAAAAAAAAGGAAGTTGATACTGACTTGTGGAGTGCAGAGTATGAGAGCAATTATCCAGGAACAGTAGACCATAATCCTTGATCTTCTTGACGTAGTCCGACAATAACTGAAGGGAAAACAGATTGCATGATATCTGTCCGTTGCTGTCGCCGTGAGGATGTAAGAGCTTAAGTAAGGGCCTACAGGTTGGCCAAACTTAATCAATTTGCAGAGGATCGGCCCTCCCTGAAATCTAGAACACTTGCTGGATTATCGTTTTCTCAAAGTTTATCACTACTTTTCTACATTTATCTAATTTTACTGATAAACGATCTAAAAAAGAAAGCTTATAAATAAATCTAAATTCAAAGAAAAAGGAAGATCCAAATTGTTATAATTGATAACATATTGAGTCTTGTGTAATTTTCAATTCTAAGATAACATACGATTACAATTGCCATTTTTCATTTTTTGGGATCTGCTTTCACCTAAAGCGATGAACTCAAACGGAAATGCTAACTACTTCCTGAAAACGTCACAAATATTTCTCACGTTTCAGTTTTCCATGCTATCATAAAATATTCCCCAATACAAATTTTACTGCACGTAATTAACGTAAATGAAATAATATTGTACCATCAATAATAAATTTATGATTTATATTCTATTTCTATTAACTGTATTAAGGTGTTATTTATAATTCTGAAAATTTAATATCAGACTTCTTCATTAATAAAATAGATTTTGTTCATAGTATATTTTAATTAAAATTTGCTAAATCTTATTAAATTCCTTATTAATATTCTAACCTCAAGTGTATTTTAATGAGATCGGTTATGTTTGAGTTGTTTTTTATTCGATATGCTTATAAATTGTAGAATATCAAGATGGGAGATCATTACATTGTAGAATTAAAAATTCAAGACTCTTAAAACAGATTTTCAGGGTCAATAAATATAATAAAGATTCAAGATTCAACATAAATTTATAATTTAAAGCAATAATTGTTAAATTTATAAAGTTCCATATTTAATCATTTTAATCCAAAGAAGAGTTGAATGAAATTATTTTGTTGTATATATTTCATATTTTGATATGAATGCATACCTGAATGTGATTTTCCAAACCATTTGAGGCAAAACATTAAGAATACCAGTAAGAAGGTCAGCCACACTCAAATGCATAATAAAAAAGTGCATTCTCGTCAATTTTTTCCGATGACCATAGTGGCTCTTGAGATAAATAGCAAGCAAAACAAGTGAATTTCCGATCAAAATGATAACTAAAGTGCAGGCTAAAATTCCAACTTCCCATTTTGCAAGTTCTTCGTCCCTCAGATCATCTATTAAAGTTCCATTTGTCATAATTGACTTCCCCGATTTTCACATTTGTCACTATTTACAAACACTTCCCTCTCAAATACTTTTTGTTTTTATTTGGCTTCATCACTGTTTACCCCTATAAATCACGAATATTCAAATCCACTTGCAAATTGTTTTGACGATTCGGATTTATTTTCCGGAGAATGAGGAAAAGTTTTATAAAAATTGGCAGATGATTTGGAACGATAAATAAATGTTGTTTGAGGTGTTATGTTGCTGGCACGTTTGAGAGCGGATTGTAAGTCTGACGTCCGGGTGTCAAAGCGTCAAGGATGAATAGAAAGACCGACGCGAAAAAGAAGTAAAGAGGGAGCTGTGAATGAAGAAGCAGAAGAAGGGAACTGACACGACTGACGTCTCATTAATAATCATATCCGAAATATTAATTAATAACTAGCTACATACTGAGAGGCGTATCTTGCAGAGTAATAAACTATGTAGGAGATAATTTATAATGGTCCTACATTAATGGTTTTCGCGCCTAAAGTGAGCTCCGGTGACTGAAAATTCTCAGCTTCGATTACGCTGCACCGAAAATTTCATTAACAATATAAGATCATTAATCAAAGGCAATACAGAAAACTTCTGAAAAAATTTAAAACTCTCTTACACGCATTATTACGATACTCTAGTCACTGATGTTACTTAAAGCAATTTGATTAATTGATCATCTTTTTTATCTATACTACTGAAAAATGTCATTGATTCAATTCGCTTTTTGTTAAGGGCGTTGGACCCAAGTGTTAATCTCAAAATTCTATTCTTCATTTTACTCAACGAAAATTATAGATAAATATTATTTCGCTCTGTAGCGCTAATTTGTATTCAAATATAAGACTGCGTACAGATCGAAAAAATATTTAATTTCGATACCTTTTGCATAAAACGAAGAATTCAAAATCTAACTTTAACATTGAATATTTTTATTTTATACTCTAAAAATATTTTAATTAGATATTTTATAGCTCTGTACGCATAATTCTAGTTGAAAATTGATTAATTATACAGAGGGAAAAAATTCCAAATTTAATATTTGTTGAGTAAAATGAAGAAATCAAATTTTTTTAATATAACTTGACACGAACTCCCTTAATTACACGTGTTTCAATCAGTCAATCAAATTGCACTAGAAAAAGAGTTTAATGTCTAATTCGTACAATTTTTTAACTATCTTCAATTTTAACTATGTGAGTTTGCAACTTTTTCACAAATATTATTCGAAACCAAAGCATATCGTTATTTTTTATGAATTGAAGGATTAACGACCATTAAGGGTGTTGGAGCCATGTTCTAATATAAAAATTCGATTTCTTCATTTTACTTAACAAATATTAAATTTACTATTTTTTTCCTCTATATAATTAATTAATTTTTAACTAGAATTATGCGTACAGAGAGAGAGAAAATATCTAATTCCAATATTTTTTAAGTAAAATAAAAATATTCAATTTTGAAGGTAGATTTTGAATTCTTCGTTTTATGCAAAAAGTATCAAAATTAAATTTTTTTCGCTCTGTACGCAGTTTTATATTTGAGAAAAGATTATCGCTACAGAGAAATGGAATTTTGAACTTAACACTTCAGTCCAACGTCCTAAAATACCTCAATTTTATTAAATTCCTGTGAATTTTTGTAATTTTTTTTTAATTCGCTTGAATTACGTTGAATTACCTCTTTAGTGATAAAAAGTTTTTTTGGATACGATTTGTTTCGATTCGCATTAATAATAAAATGTAAAAGACTTCAATGTCAATAAATTTGAATATTCCAATTAATTAAAAAAGTTTTCTAATCATAATTTTGTGAATAATAAGTAACTATCGATTAGGTCAGGTCCAGTAATTATTGACGTTTTCATTTTCCACGGAAATAGTTTTCGATCGACATGTATGCATAATTAATTTTCTGCATTACTCATTATGTGTGAAGTTTGAAAGAGCATTCTAGCCTCGCTGGTGATGCGATTGACAACGATCACGGTTCTACTTCTTTTTATGTCTCATCTGAGAAAAATAATATGCAACATGCGCTTTTTTTCTTATTTTCAAAGGCAAAAAATAAAAGAGGAAAATATCTAGACTTACTGTAGACAAAATACTTTTTTCCTCCCTAAATTAATATTAAGTAGAACGATAAATCTTTACTCTAAAATCTATCAAAAAAAATTTCCTCTTGACATTTTTCCTCTTTTATCGAGGACTCTTCAATGACAAAGTTTTAAAAAATGTCAGTGTCCTCGAAACTTGTTATTGACATTCACCTAACGGTCTTGATTTGACTCGTTCGACAAAACCGCTTGCCTATTATATTTCTTGAGGACTTTGAATTGCTAAGTAATCCAATTAGAGAGGCGTACTGACCTGTGCAGGTCAGGTAAAGTCCTCATAGTGCATTTTGCACCTATATTCACTATATGTATTTCGTTCTGGAATCGCGAGTGGAAATATAATCAAGACAAAGTTTAGGGATTTTTAATTTGCTCGAATAATCAACACGATTTTTACGATCTGGCTCAGAAATGGAATTTTAATTAACGAGAAGAAGTTGAAATGTCAATTGCGAGTTTATTATTATGAGGAATGAAAAAGTCTTTGATCTTCATTACTTTTTCATACCCCGGTGAATCAAGCTCAAATACCATTTGCATATTATTTCTTTGTCAAGTCATTTCTGACATTTTTTAATGAAGCAATGAGTTTCATTAAAGTAGGGGGAAATTGAGAATTTTTATTCACAACTGATTAATACTTCTCTTTACAGAGTTTAATTAGTTTAGAAATTTGTATGGATTCTTGAGTAAGAAAATATAAATAGATGCAAATTTTAATATTTAAAATTGAAGAATTGAGCCTCTGGATTCTATAAGGGCCAAACGAACTGACCATGTGAATTTTATATGCCCTTACAGAATCCAGCGGTTCAATTATGCATTTTTTTAATAGTAAAAATAAAATTTTTAATATGTATTTTTTAAAATAGATATTTTGGTCTATTTTTATCAATTTATTGTTATTTTCATATAAATCTTGAGACTTTGATTACTGATTACAGCTTACCGACTGAGTAGTACAAGTTAGTCTATGAGTGGTCAAGACTCAGCCAGGAGACACCACTCATCAGATAAGATATTAACAAACAATTAAAAAAAAATCTCAATTGAAAAATGAAAACCGAAATAAATAATTATTTAAAAATGACTAATTATAAAATTTGAATGATTAAAAATTAGTAAGAGGCAAGAGATTTCAGATTTTTAATTATCAAGCAACAATATCGAAAGCTATCGAACTTTATATCTGAAAATTATTTCCATTATTTGGAAATACTTTTGAAATTATATGAAAGCGAATTGAAAATTATACTTAACGTTATATGAGAAAGGAAAATATAAATCAAAGCTTTCTTTTTCAGTTATAAAAATATATATATATACAGACGATATAGTGGAGTCAGCTTAATAGCACGAAATTTGTCTTGGAAAATGATCTCGTTGGTCCTGACAATATAAAATTATAGTTTGACATAGCGAAACATACCTCGCAGCAGCACTCCTGTGTCATAAGTTCAATATTTTCCTCGGGCAATTGAAACTTCCCTTTTGTCCCATAAGTCATCTTATATCTATGTCACATTAGTTCGTCTTGCCTCACGGTGCAATATCTTTATGCCCTGTCTCGTGACTTAGCTGTAGTGCCGAAGACATTTGTCATTGTCGTAATCGTTGGGCGTTACGAGGTCGAATACGAGTCGGTGGTATAATATACGTATCCGTAATATAAAGGGGATGAAAGCGATGATCCTGCAACGGCAAAAGGAAAGCTTCATAAAGTAAATTACTATGTGCGGCACGTAAGTCTTATAAAGATTGAGGAGAGCTGGTTCGCACCTTTTTATGTCTCCCGTGACGACTCTGATGAGCCAACGGGCACAGCAAAATGAAAAAAACTTTTCAGGGGGGAAGCAAAGTAATGAAAAAAGGTATCACCTAAACAAAATGTCTCTCACCAAGCTCACTTTCTTCAAGGTTTACCAGCACCTCTAATAACTTTGAAAGATTTAAAAAAAATTTTAGAGTAGAAAGTTTTTGTATTAATCTCTAGATTTAAAGTTTTTTTTTGAAGATGTGTTTTCTTTTCGTAAGATTAGTTTCTGAATACTTTACTAAATAAGGATATTAAACTTTTTTTAAATCTATCGAATAAATCTGTATAAAAATGTATATTTAGGATATTTGATTTGAAAAAAGAACCAGAATTTCTTATTAAGATGACTACATTATTAATGAATTACATTAGTTTTACTTCACCACAGTCATTCTCTTTTCTTTAGATGAGCATTTGTGGAACGGACGACAGAAATCAGGACAACTGTTCTTTCTCATGTCCGCTCACTTCATCGCTCGCTTTTTCCCCATTTACCAAAGAAATAACAAGATTATCACTAATGTAGGAAGGGGACACGTACGCGACCGGAAAGACAAAATGAGCGTATATAGTTGTGTCTTATTCAGTTATTGGTCTTCTGATTTATTGACATAATCCCTTCCAAGTAAAAATTGCAAAAAGGGTAAAGTCTAGAGGTCAATTTGGGAAATATCTTATTATTTTTTTTGTCCGGAATGTGATGAAAAATGTGAAGAGAATTTCATGCAGAAGAGTAGATAATACTTTTCGAGTGTCAACTCTCTCATCATTTTGCGAAAATTGTATGGTTTTTAGTTCTGCAATTGTTATTTTTTGAATAGCGAAATGGAAAACCTAATTTTGTCATTTGACTCAATTCGCATGCAAACGACACCAAGGGAGACCTTTTTGTCATTAACATACCTTCCATTTTCGTCGACAATACTGAGCAAGATAAGAAGGTAGAGCAGAAAGGAAAGAATGAATTGGTCTGCGGCTCCTTTGAATTATCCTGTTACAATGCAGAAGTCTGAAATAATCTGCACAGAGAACACGACTAATCGGGATTTTCCTCTTGGTAATGTACCCGCTCTCATACCACCGAAAGACCACTGGTGAAAATTCGAGGTGTTACCTCTGGGTCCATCTGCAATTTTCATAAATATATGTTTAAATGTATATAACTGTAAATGAACTTACACGTGTATTGCAAATGTGAATGAAAATTTTACATACCTATATATATATATTTTTGAATATAAATTCATGTATACATGATGCGAAGCTGGAAGGCACGAGGTGTGGTTAGCCGAGACCAAAGAATTGCAGTGATTAGAATTATCCACGTGCACCTGCAAGTGAAATTTTCAGTTATTTCATATTTATGTGCCGCGTTTAATTAATGGGAAATATGTTATTTTCAACCTTTGGATATGCTTCAGGCATAATCTGTTATGAGACATTAATTAATTCGTTTACTAGTTTTGCAATTAAAGGTATGTCAGTTATATTTTCGTGAATTAGCTTTCACGAATGTGAGTCATATCAAATTAATTTCAAAATTCATTCAAGTTGCGGTCTTTAGAATAAATTAAATATCTCAAAATTTATATGTTTATCGCATGAAGTTAAATGTTTGACTACTATAAGCTTTTGTTAACAAGCAAAACAACACGAGTACGATTAGTTGTTTTACTACTTACAACAATTTACTTCTTACAAGAATTCCAAGAATATTCTGAGAATTTTAACGATTTTCACGAATTTAAGCAATTTCGAAGGTTTTAGGGATTTTAAGAGATTTTGAATCTTGTAGAATTTCGAAATTTCAAAAGATTTTTATGACTTTCAAAATATTTTATAAGATTTAATGAATTTTAAAATTTGTAGGGGAATTTTATTGAGGGATTTCAAAAGTTTTTTAATGATTTTTAAAAGATTTTAGGAAATTTTTAAGGATTTCTTTAAATTTTATGAGATTTCTAATAATTTCAATATATTTTATAGAATTTAAAGGTATTTTAACTGTTATTATAAAATTTTACAGATTTCGAAAAAGTTTCTGGAATTTTTAAGAGATTTTCACGAATTTTAAGCAATTTCGAAGGTTTTCGTGAAATTTTAAGACATTTAAAAAGGTTTTTCAGAATTTTAAAGGATTTTAAGGGATTTTAATCGTTGTCGTAGAATTTCTAAGAATTTTAAGAGAATTCAAGAGGTTTTAATGATTGTTATAAAACTATGGAATTTTTAAGGGTTTTATTAAATTTTATGAAATTTTAAGGGATTTTACGAGATTTTTATGCCTTTCAAAATATTTTCATGTATTTAAAGGATGTAAAAATTTGTAAGGGAATCTTGTGGAATTTGGAAATTCTAAAAGGTTTCTGAGAATTTTAAGGGATTTTAAATGTTGTAATAGAATTTTCAAAAATTGTAGGACAATTAAGAGATTTTAATAATTTTTAAAACACTTTATTGGGATTTTTAAGGATTTTATGAAATGTTATGAGATTTCTAATATTTTCAGGGGAAATAGAGAAAGTTTTCTGATTTTTAAAAGATTTCAAGAAAATTCTGGGTATTTTAAGAGATTTTCACGAATTTGAACATGTTTCATGAGATTTTTATGACTTTAAAAATATTTTATGGGATTTAAAAGATTTTTTTTGTCAGGGTATTTTATGGAGGGATTGAAAAAAAAATTTTGTTTTTTTAAAAGATTATGTAGAATTTACAAGGATTTCAAAGGCTTTCGTAAAATTTAAAGGACGAGAGCAAACTAACACAATCGCGGTTATTTTGTTATCCTTCTTACAACTTTAATTCATTCAAAAGCCAATCAGATTTGCAACAACAATGTATGCGAGATTTTCGAGACATTTCGTGACACCACTTTTTTAAAATAGAAGATACCTATAGGAGATTTTTTATATCTTTCAAATTGAGAACATTTAAAGTCAGACATAACGAGTATTAAGTAGTATTAGGCATTTTAAGTCAACCGTACTCACAATCAGTTTTAAGTAGTACAAGTCCTTTAAGTCAGCCATAATGGCAATTAAGTAGTATAAATCAGTCCAAGCAGGGGAGAAATCTTTTTTTTAGAGCGATAGGGAGATGAATATATCTCATAATTGAAAAGTTACGGTTCATCCCTTTGAGTTAAGCTCCTTAAACCAGCCCCTAAATCTCGCTTCATGTTCAAGACCCTCATCAAGTAATGCATGAGTAAATTATATCGAAATTGATATCTCCTTCAGGATTTCCTTCTGTTGACCCAAGATTTAACTTGACTTTTTCTCCCGAGGGAGCTGGGAGGAACCGACATGGAAACAAGCATATTCTTCTTCTTCCCAGTAAGAGAAGGGTAGATACATAGGTCACGTGGGGTCGGTAAACGGCAAATATAAATACAGGAGTAGAAGTGAAACTGTAATTTTGCGCCTGGTATGACGGCAAGACTTTTAGGAAAAGGTAGTACGAGTTTAGGTCGGAAAGTAGAAGAAGCTAAAGCTGAAGCTAAAGCGGGAAGTGGAAGCTGAGTTTGGCGGATCAACCGAGTGCAAAAACCTTGGGAAATCTTGGGACCATTTAATTCCGTTTCAGTCTCGTAGTTCTCTCATCCGTGATGCTTTCAGTACTTCCCTCAGATTTATTTATCGTTTGTCGTCACCACGAGCACGCTATGTTACTTCTGAATATCAGCAAGAAAAATCCAAGAAAGAGTCTTTATTCTCGATGTGTTAAATATTTCAAGAGCTGACGATTAACTTAGGTTTCCTTAGGTTTTTCTTTTCGCTTGAGTATTTTATACGTTCTAGGTGATACATCAACTTTAAGGCTTTAACATTTGAATATTCGAAACGCGACAATTCATCTAAATTATACGATATCAAATCTATTTTATGGAAATTTCATATTTCATGGAGATCATATTTCAAGTACGATATTTTAAGAATTGAATATTCTTTTGGGATTGATTGAAATTGTCTAAATTAACAGTTTACTCACGCCTGGAGAGAGTGTTAAGAATTTATATTACAAGTTACCCCGCAGGCGTTCCGCTGACTTTTATTAATTCTCCCATGTAGTATGCAAATGCTGGTATATCTTCTTTAAGTAGGCGGAGGTCGAGCGTTAACCTATTTTTTCGCTCCTAATATCAAGGCAGTACTTTTTATTAAGCTCTCGATGTTTTAGATAATGCAGGGTAGAAATAATTGCGATTTACGATAAAGAAAGCAATTTTGAATTCGATGACGTTTACCCTACATTCCACAAGTTTTTTTCTAAATCAAGCTAGAGATTATTAGTAATATTATTTGAAGGGTTGGTGACATTTTATATCGTTCTAACCCAGTAACGGAGGTTTTGAGGTGGTTAATTCTTGTTGCGGAAGTGGGCAAATATATAGGGAAGTCAGTCAAAGGGGAATCTCTTTCGAGGCGTAAAACCGTTGTAACTTCCCAGTGGATTCGAAGAGCGATCTATTTAGTCATATTGATCCAACTGTGATCCCAACTTAACTTAAGTAGTCTAGGATCAAGTCTAGGATCAAGTCTAGTATGCTATCGGCAAAATCCAAATTCAAGCTTTCTGTCTAAATTCAAAACCCTTTGCAATTTCAAAAAATTTCCACTAGAAATCGCGTAGTATTTACCGTATTTACTGTTTACTCGCATTTGTTTTCGTGAAGGTATAGCCAACTTTATGAAGATTCAATTTTTTCATTTCCCTGATTGTCCCCGGACTTTCAGGCGAATTTCCCTGTCATCAAAGTATCAAAATAAAATTCAACATCTTATAAAATTCCTAAAAATCTCTTCAAATTATTAGAAACTTATTGAAATCTCTTAAGGGTGTTGGAGCCAAGTTCTTATCTAAAAATTCGATTTCTTCATTTTACTCAAAAAATATTAAGTTTGGAATTTTTTTCCTGGGTAGGATTAATCAATTTTTAACTAGAAATTCAAATATTTTTGAAGTAAAATGAAAATATTCAATTTTGAAGTTAAATTTTTAATTCTTCGTTTTATACGAAAAGTATCAAAATTAAATATGTTTTCGCTTTGTATGCAATCTTATATTTGAAAAAAGATTAGCACTACAGAGCGAAAAAATATTTATCTCTAATTTTCGTTGAGTAAAATGGAGAATTGAATTTTGAGCTTAACACTTGTTGGTTCCAACGCCCTTAAAATTCGTTGAAATCTTTTGAAATTCCTAGAAACATTTAAAAATTTTTTTAAATTCTTTAAAATTTCACGAGAATATTTTATAATCCCTTAAAATTTCTTTAAAATCTTCCAAGTTTCTTAAAATCCTTTAAATTTAAATCTTTTAGAAATTTGGTAAAATTTTACAAAATCATTTAAAAATAATAAAAAGCTCATGAAATCCTTTAAAATTCTTTAAAATTCCACGAGGAACATTACAATCTCTTCAAATTACTTTAAAAAATCAAAATTTCTTAAAATTATTACAAGTTTTTTAAAATCCATTAAACGTCCACAAGGAACTTTCAAATTCCTTAAAATTTCATGAAGTTTTAAAATACCACTAAATTTTCTTAATATTATACAAATCTCTTGCAATTCCTTTAAATTCCCAGAAACCTTTTAAAATCTTTCAAAATTATTGAAAAACTCTTGAAACCTTTAGGAACCCAAATAATCTCAAAGAATGCCTGGAAATTCTCTACAATCCTTCGAAATCCTTGGAATGTTTCTAAAATCTGTCAAATAAACTATAATATACATATATATATATATATATATATATATACAGTACAACAAAAATAATATATAACTAGCATAAATGCCGATTTCTATTTTCCCTGAAAACTACTCGCGTTTCCCTGCCATTTCCCTGACATGTGGCTACCCTGATTAGATTAACCCGTAAAACGCTATTCAAGAGAACATATACTTGGGCAATACTACGATTTTTGCGTTTGCAATTTTCTCCATTTTAATCTTGTTCTTCCCTTTCTACCTTATTTTCCATTAGCTCCCTGTGGTTAGTTAACTATTGGACTATGAGCGCCATCATAAATGGTAAAACCAAAGTAATTTATAATAAAAAAGTAGAGCCTCACCCTTATATGACGACATACGTTTAAGCATCATTGAGCTTCGTAGTGTTGTATCCAAACATCAGTCCCACTGCGAATATTCACCCCAGGGGACAGCACGAATTGTACACACACATTCTGTTTGGGGTGAAGAGCAGACATTGGTATCCAGTCGAGGGTGAGCGTAAACAGGTAGAGAGGCTGCCGACGGGTATGGCACAACGGTGCTGGTGCTGTTACTGCTGCTGATGCTGGTGCTGCATTTAAGTATAGTGTTACTAGAGTTACTAATGGATATATCGACGATGTGTACGGGCACAAACAGCCCAAAGCGAAGCTTCGGTGGAAGCGACAAACACGGTTAGCGCTGATATAATTCGCTTTGGGAGAAAATCGACACTATGAAAATGAAGCACGTTCCACCCTGCTCAGCTCAAACCACTGCATCAATGTAATAGCTTCTGTCTTGTAAATCTGGTCTGAAAAAAAGAGAAAAGGAATAATATGAATCAGAGGCTTTTAATTATCCTAAAAGGAGCTGCTTGTGATTTTTTTTTCATTTTTCAGTTGTTCCGTATTTACCAGGATTCATTGTAATAAAAAAATAGCTCACGTTTTTTCGGAAAATCTCTAATATTTTTGTGAAAATCTCCGATAATCCGAGCAATCCGAAAAACCACTCAAAAATCCTCGACCTGTTTTTAGAACGACTGAATATCAACTACCTTTTCCTCTATTGTTTTCCAGTCAGTATCTTTCGACCAAGTCACTGTTATTTCTTATTTTAAATAATAACTAATAAAATTAGAATCTTTCGTAAATAGAAAAATATAAACAAAATATTTTCTTTTGTGTTGGCAAAGTCTAGTCTCTTGCTTCTTAATAGAGAAAGCTTTGTAGCGAGGAAAATTTCTAATTTCCAAAAATAACTACCGTGAGTATAAAAGTTCTGAAAAAAATGTTAAAAATGTTAAAATAAAAAAAGTTCAAGTTAGGCAAGCAAATAAATAAATAAATTATAATCAGGTCAGAATTTGGATAAGTTTCTAAGGAAAAATGAGAATAGGAATGGAAAGAGTTTTCTGAGTGGATAGGACGTTTTTTTTCCTTCTTTTTACCACTTCGTCTAGCTTGCCTCGTTCTTCTTTCCTGATTCAGGAACGCGAGGGACGTCGATTGGTTCCTTGCGAATTACGGGCTCACTTGGAAATTCATGGCCGACAACTCAGACGGAAGAATGGAGCAATTAATGGGCGTCATGAGTCTTCTCGAGAAGCGTGCCGGACAATCTCCGTCTTAGGGTATTCGTCCCCCTCAATGGAATTCCCGTTTTCGAGAACGTGTTCGGACTCTTGAATCCAATGTACGTAAGATCCTGGTCCGATATCCCGAGCAGGAAATATCGATCGCTGCCCTTTTCTTTCCTCCTGAAAGCAATAAGTTTTATCATAATTTTGTGTGGGTATCAAAGTTCTGTTTGGTAGTGATTCTTTCTCAAATTTTTTCTTAAACTAGAATCCGCATTATACTAAAAAAGTATAATTGCTATAATTGAGCTTTATTTAGAAATTATTTTTCAATCAAGTATCCATTACACAAGGGAAATTTTTTTTTAATTTCTGACTGCTACGTCGAGTCGTTGACCGAATGAGAGAATATTTATTAGCTTGAAGTAAATATTCAAGCTGATTACTGGCAAGTCACTTCTATGCCGACGATCACGTACGTAAGTTTACATCAAGGTATGCTTGCACTAGTGTTCTCGACTACTAGAGAACACCTGGTAGCTAACGAACTACCTCTAGTAGCTTGACGTGCCTTAAAAAATATGTCGCTCGATAAACTTCGCAACGTGGAAAATATAAGTATAAGCGACAAGAGACCAGAAAAAAAGCTTCATGCAGATAAGAGTCATTAAAAATTTAGTGTTTTCTCTTTCAATATTGGTACAATCGATAATTACTGTAAAATTGATTCTTTCTTTACCTTCTCGAGAAAAAGGATAATTGATAAATCTCAGAATTTAGAAATTTGCATTTTCGAAATACTTTTTGGCTTTGAATTTATGCTGAGTTTAATTGATAAAAAATAATGCAATTTTGTAATAAAAATTGCATCGTCCTTTCAGTGCTGATACAATAAAACTCTTATTTCGAAAATTTATGACAGTAACCGCTGCGTAAAGCAAATTTTCTAATCCTAATGAAAGCCCTTTGGTTAGCACATAGCTTCTAAGACTTACGAGATAGTATTTATCCAAGGAACGATGTCGGTTAAGCGGTAACATCACGACACGACAAGTACGAAAGGGGAGTTTTCTGGGGTGAAAATAAGAGAGGCTTTCAACTTGCAGGCAGGAATTCCTCCCGAAGTCTTGCAGGATAAAGTCTGAGATTCAAGGCAAAGGAAACGTTTTCGAGGTCACCATGGTTATCAGGGAAGAGTTGGATTTAAGAATGGGGGATGCTCAAGGGGATGAGAGATGTAAATCGGTTAAAGGGAAAAGGAGTCTTACCATTTCCGCTATTTTTCCTTTGCTGGCGCACGCCACCTCAACAGCGCGAATTGACTGACTGATTCACTTGCAAATAAGATCGATTATATTGGATGTGAGTCGATTCTCAATTGGTTGAATTAGAATCTTCTTTTCCCTTTCTTCACTCTATCTCTTATATTTTTCCGTGCTTCCTTTCTTTTGTAATATCGAATATTAATTTACATAAATTAATAAAATTTTTCTTCAAGACTCGAATAATAAATACCGAATAATTTTAGGTCCTGATCGATGATTTCCGAAGACAGATCCACATTCGCTCTTGTCCTATTTTTTCTCCTCTTTTACTTTTTTCTCCCCTTTTATTTTTTCTCCTCTTTTCGTTTTTTCTCCTCTATCTCTTTCTTTTTATCTCCGTCTACCGTCTTTTTCTCAAGTAGCCTTATCCAAGCAGTCGTCTCTCGGTAAATGAAAATCCTGGAACAAGATTGATTAACCAGGATCACAGAGTCGTAATTCTCGTCGTGATCCGTCGTCCTCTGTGAAGGTAGTAATTGCTACAGGATGACATCGATCCCGGATGATTTTTAGAGATATTATGTAGTAACGATAAGACGACCTCAAACTCTTATCAAAGCGAAAAGAGGGAGCAGAGAGTCTTGCCAGAAGTGGATATGAGATAAGATGGTATTACGTAATGGATGAAACGGGTTCATTTAGTTTACAAAGGAGGATTTTATTCTTTATAACTGAATATATCTGCGAAAAAGGAGTGGAGGAAAAAAATTCACTGCCCAGTGCTTTTCATCCGTAACTAATCTTCTCATTTGTCAGCCTCTGTTATCCTATTTCAATCCCCTTATTTCAACGCATTTTGTCCTCTCTCTCCCCATTATCTCAAGGTCCCATCGATTCCCAATTCGATGACCCTTTGATCTCTTATGAGGGTACATTGTTTTATTTTTAAGTAGCTCGGGCACTCAACCTTTATTATCTCATTTTAATTAAAGTCTGATGAAGAGATATTTTTTATTGGATCGTTTAAATTGGAGTGCTTCGAGGCTGGCTTATTTTTAATTTAAAACTTTTATTTGCGCGATTAATATTTGGAAGAAACACCATGAAATATTTTCGAAACATTTGTCATACTCTAAAAGAGAAAGAATTACTCTGAACATATAATCCTAGCTTCCATTATACTACAAATTATCGTGACCAACACGGGTCGTGGAATAACAACCTTCGTCTCTCTGAACTCAAACCGCAGACACTGGATTTACATGACAGGACAGATAATACGGGAATGAACGGTGAAAGAGGCAAATTTCGATAAAATGGCGAACCAGGCTCGAATAACTGAGGCACAATGTGACATTGGATCATATATTTCACGCATCACTAAATGGGATTTCAAGTATAGGTAGTTTTTAATCAAGGAAAAAAGAGAGAATTTCAATGGACTATTCGAAATTAATTTCGAGCTTGACCATAAATAAATAATACGTTATTACAGTTTATTTCCACTGTAATCATTATAATTCGATTTTGGAATAACAGGCTTTACTGATGGAAAAGGGAGCTATATATTGACGCCTACTACTTGTTTAGTAGGGAAGCTTTACAGAGAGAAGCTTCACAATATCTCAGCCATGAAGAATTTTTTATAAAAGTAATAATTGAAGTTTTTTTTAAAAGCTATTGAAAAGAACATTATGAATGCTTTATTCTTTTTAGAGAATATTATGATTTGCAAAGTGATGAGATGGATGTTTCAGTAGCAAGGGCGTAATCTCGATCGAGTTGAACCAATGATTAGCGTGTAATCGAATAAGGCCGAGCGATCGTCGATTAGCGATAACTGATAGGCATTCTGCTACATAGCCGATAAATTGGTACACATGCGCCGTTCCAATTCTCTTGAACGGTTCAAATCATCCGGTCTGAATAATCGATCTGAACCTTAGTTCTCGAAATTGCTTTATATGGATGAGACTCTCTATTACTGAATTTAGTTAAGACTCCATCTTATGATGCTATAATACGGATAATTCTAATCACGTGTGAATATTCTCCTGTTATGATAAATACACTCTCGCGATTATGGATCAAGATCTTGATGAATTAGTTAGAACATTTCAGTATAAAGGGACACGTTTAAACCAGAAGGATTATAAATCCTACAGTTAAGGGTGTTGGAGCCAAGTTCTAATTTAAACATTCGATTTCTTCATTTTACTCAACAAATATTAAATTTGGAATTTTTTCCCTGGGTAGAATTAATCAGTTCTACACATTAATTCAAATATTTTTTATGTAAAATGAAAATATTCAATTTTGAAGGTAGATTTCCTTTTGAAGGTAGAATTCCTCATTTTATGCAAAAATTATCAAAACTTTTTTCGCTACAGAGCGAAAAAATATTTATCTATAATTTTCGTTGAGTAAAATGGAGAATGGAATTTTAGCTCAATACTTGGGTCCAACGCCCTATCTTTTTTGAAGCATATATCACATATTATGTGCAGAACCTTAGGTAGTAGCAAAATGAATAAAAAATATACGTACCACATAATTATGACCACGAAACTGAGGTCAAAGTGTTGTCTGCTTATATGACCCTCGCCATCTTGGAACCCCCTGGAAGAGCACCATAGTGTGTCGTAAAGGCGAAGGCGTCCGTTCCTGCGGTGGTATGCATTATGGCCATTACGTTGTGTCATACAAATACAAAGACACATAAGTCTCTCCACACTCTTGGGTGTGAATGCCGCAACAACACGTGTTTATCTTTGCGCGTTATTCTTATGGCCACATTTTCTCTGTGTGCAGGTGTTGCGAAAGGTACTCCTGGGTCTGTGGGGGAGAATTAGTTTAGGCGATATAATACTTTAGGGAGACGTTCGCAAAAACTTTAAATGAAACGAAATTCATCTGAAAGTTTTAAGTACAATCCACGAAAAGAGAGAAAACAGTAAATTTCAATTTTCAGCCTAATTCATGCAAATTTTCATTACGAACTCTCCTAGGTGCTTCAGGGAAGATTAGGTGAATTTTTAATCAAATGAAATATTGATAGTCTGCTTTTTTATTATTTAATTATATCTTTTTATTACGTATCATTTATCGTCCCTTTTTTTATCGTTCTGTGGAAAGTTTGCTAATTTTATAAAAAAATCTTTTTTTTTAGAGAATTAGGTAGATTTTTTAGTAATTCAGAAAGTTGTGCAAAGGAAAGATGAAAAAAGGAGAAAAGTGAAATGAGTTCTACTGAGGATTGCAGAATTCCTTTTCTGTGAAGCATTCTTGGAATCTTGTTTAGGAAAAAAGAATAATGGGAAAGAAGATGGAGAATGACGAGGCTCGTAGGACCAGAAATAATTCATAGATCGCGTTAAGCAACCAAAAATACACGTACCTTGAAACGCGGAAAAGAATCAGATGAAAGCAAGGTGGATGAAAATTATCCTTGTTTTTCCCTCGAGACAGGTGCGGTTGGATGACGTTTGGTTACCAACGTTTTGCGTTGGCAGGTTTGGAAAGTTAAATTCAAAAAGGTGCGAAAGACCTGCGAGGTTTTCTCTGTAACTCGTAAGTTGTTAGTGTGGTTGGCATTGACTGAAATAGCGTCCTGAGGGTTTAACTTTTCTTCGAATCTGCTCTAACTTCCATAAAATCTCGTGAAAATATTTTTCCAGCACTTCCACTCTTCTGAAAACGTTAAAAAATCAGTGCATTGTGATTCGGAAGTAAAAAAATACCGAGAAAATTTCTCAAAATATAATAACTTCTCACATTGTGAAAGTAAAAAATTATAGCTTCAAAGTTTGAACCATTTTCTATTCTACTAGATTAAAATAATAGTAAAAAATATCAAATTCAATTTGAGTTATTATTTCAGAAATATTCCACACATGAGTTAAAATATTTTAATGAATTGTGCAAAAAAAGTTGGTCCAACCTTTGTTTTCTCTCACTTTTTCCATTCTTTCATGAAGCCTTTGTCCATATAACTGCATGTAATTTTAATTTGTTCAAAGACTGAAATAATGAATAACTTTTTACGTTACAAAATTTTTTTTCGTATTCTTTAAACCATTTGAGTTTTGAAATAAAACATTTTTTATATGAGAAAAAACTGGGTTGACTTTTCTCATTTCAAAATGTTAAGAATGAGTGTACAATTTATTTTAAATGACTTTTCCAAAGTAAAATCAGGGCTTTGAATTTACAATTGGAAGTGCAGTCTGCCATGTAAATTGCTATGCTGCAAGAAAATAGAATTTCCCTTAAATCCACTTACTACGTAAATGCAATTTAAACTCAACAGAAATAACATCATTCTCAGATTTTAATAAACGTTAATAAGTTCATTACTCTGCTTTGGTAAACTCGGGTAAATACCTGTTACATTACATCATGAACACCGCCATTCATCGTGGACATGGCCATTATTTCGGGTCGCCACGCGCACTCCCTTTAATACTCCTTCCACTGTTTTTCCTCCGCTTTCCTAAATCGTCTCGTACAATCGTATAATTTCTCGAGCTTTGTGCAACTTCGTTTGTAATAAAAATTTCACATTCTTATAATTATTGTAGAAATCTATAAAAAGAAAATATAAATTACTGTCGAGGTGGGTTAAAAGTTAAAAGTAATTAAATTTCATAGCATTTCTAAAAACGTTAAGGGCGTTGGAACCAACAAATGTTAAGCTCAAAATTCAATTCTCCATTTTACTCCACGAAAAATACATAGCGAAAATATATTTAATCTCGATAATTTTTACACAAAATGAGGAATTCAAAATCTAACTTTAAAATTAAATATTTTCATTTTATTTACAAAATATTTTAATTAGATATTTTTTCGCTCTGTGCGCATAATTTTAATTAAAAATTGATTAATTCTACAGAGTGAAAAATTCCAATTTTAATATTTGTTAAGAAAAATAAGGAAATCGAGTTTTTAGATTGGAACTGGATTCGAAAACCCTTAAATTCTTGAAAAACAAAATACCCCTGTGGAAATGTACCCAGATTAGCTCATATTATAATTAGGCTTTAATGTGTGCCCAACTAGGTAGACCAAATAAACAAAAAATTAAAACGATTCAATTGTTTCCATTATATGATTAAATAAATGCAAAGTGTGATCAATATTGCACATTTTACAATAATTCATATTCCTGAATAATTAGATTTAAGATTTGATACCGATTGGTTCATTGTTAAATATATTTAACTATAATTAATCTATAATTTGTTCATTTGTTAAATATATCGATTCGTTCATATATACCCAGTGTGCAAAAAATTGAAAGATGTTTTTAGGACGTATTTTTGAACATTGGATGTTTTTTGGCCTGACATAGAATGTTCTAAAAACGTCTTTCAATTTTTTGCCCCCTGGGTAAAGACTGGGTAGAAAAAAAATTACCCAACTTGGGCCCAACTAGTTTCCCCTAATATGGGTTTTAGATGGTATGAGTGTTACAACTCAAAATGGCCCCACTTAGAGATCCCAGTTAGGCCCCAGTTGGTACTTGGGCAAACTATCTGAAACCCAGTCAGGCCCCAGTCAATTTTTCCACACAAGTCGTTCTCAAAATGAAAGTATTAACAAATCTAGAGGTTTTCTGCTTACCAATTGGTAAATTTTGGATTTAGATCCTCCTTCTCTTACTCCTCTTCATCTTTAAACCCATTGTGGTCTCTTGCTGATTCTCACCGCACGCGATGGGAGCAGTGGCGAACCGTTCTGTAACCTGGGGGACGCGATTTGAAATTCAACGATGCTGGACATTAACTGCATGGTCCACCACCGCTGCTGTTACGGCTGCAGCTGCGACTGCGGACACCAGAAAGTAAGGAGAAAGCTCGGATATGCATACTATAAAGGTGTCTCCGCTTACTTACGTAATATCGACTTCGTTCATATGTACATCCCTTCATGTGGTATTTCTCCTCTTCACCACCCAGGACTCTGAAACAAAAGTTGCAAATCTTTTATCTTTAACCATTTACTATATATAGTCGCTGATTCTTTTACTTAATCTCTTGAGAGGATTACTTCTACTTGGTTTATTATGTGCAAAATTCTCTTCAGAATCCTAAATAATAATTTCTCTGGGTATTAACACAAGAAGCTATTATTAGTATTACTATTATTATTATTATTCTTACTATTACTGTTATTATTACTGTTATAAAAATTAAACTTACTTGTTCTATATAAGTACTTGTTCCGCTTAACAAAGCACAATTTGTTATTCGGGTGGAGAATAAATTTACCAGAAATGTGTAAATGGCGCGGGAAATAAATGTTTTCATCTCTCAAAGTGAATAAAGCCATCAGGAGTTAATTCACTGAGAATAGGAAAATCAAGACACAGTTCACACTTTGGTAGGAAGTGTGCATTCCGTTTATTCTACGTAGCTCTGAAAGGCTTCCGGGTTTCTACCACATCCTGAGTGGGAAACGAGGTACTTCCGATGCTTCCGTGGACAAAGTTGTATCGCGACGGTATACCTCGGCCTGCCAGGAGAAGGTCAAAAGGTAATAACCGTTAGGCACACATGCTGACCAGCTCATAAAATCTCCGAGGTCATATCTCGACGGCAACCTGTAAAGAAAAAAAATTGTTTAAAAATCTACTTCCGGTCTTGCACCTATTAGCGACTATCTTAGAAACTTGAAAAAACATATAAGCTTCAATGATAAACTATTAGTAATTATTTTTTATATAAATACACGAAAAAGAAAACGGTATTTTGAAAAAGTTTAGATTTAAAGCACTCTCAAATTCAGTACATGTTTTCAAAATTATGAGCAGCAGTTAAGCACCTTTTTCAACGTGAAAACACTCATGAAAAAGGTCTTTGACATTCTGTACGTTTAATCCTGAATCTCGTTAACATTTTAAGTCAGTGTACAGCAATTTACTTGGGGACTGATATTCTATTATAAAAGGTGAATTAATTAATGGCGACGAATGAAAGTTATACTACAGAAAAAATTAAGGGCCAACACCCTTTTAGCTTTTATTCTTGACTTTAATCTCTACTTTAATAGTACGTTAATGGTGACCTTTTGTACGTTACCAGTGAATATCATCATACATACAATTGCGGGTAATTTTCAAGTTGGTAAAGTTTAATTTTTTCGCAACAAAACAAAAGAAGGTACAAAAAGTTGACCCCATATTCATTTCGCGCCTCAAGAATTCTAAGCACTACTTCAGCAAACTTTTCCTCGTAATAGTCGTAATACGCAATCCGGATTCGACCAACTACAAAAAGTGCCGCTTTAAAATTGGTAACTGGTAGCAACTACGAGTTTACTTTTCATTGTTGTGTTTCCTGAATTAAAGTCAATATAATATGTGTAATTTACTGCAACTCGCACAAAGTTCGTGTACCTGTTGATGGAGTGGCCCTAGATGTCAGAAAAATGGAACGAAAGTACAACTACTGCTCTTATATAAATTGCAATTGATCCTTCTTAAATTGTGTTTCCGTGAGGAGATAAGAGTTTGATTCTAGTATGTGTTATTCTCCGTAAAAGTTGCGAAATTGTCTTTTACACATCGGATAAATAGACGACGCGTTAGGAAAGAGAAAAAGCAAGAGAAGCAGCCGTGAGCAGGAAAATAAGTTAATAAGTGAATCGAAAGATTACTACTGCGGACGAGGTACGTGCGCACAGGAACGATACGAGTTTCGCGAACTATCCGCGGCCTTCTGGAACTGACTGCAGCATTATTGCCCAAGTTTGAAACATCCTTGCAGCCTCTAGCTTCTGTTACGTATCTTTCTATCGCTCGCACTCACCCCTTGCACACCCTTTGTCCTATCTCGATTTTCCGTCTGTCCTCGATGACCAAACTTTCTTCGTTTATTGGCATATGCCGGCCGCGGTCCCGCATTACGAAGATAAATCTTTGAAGATCCCAGACGTGTCGTAACCACATGTTCTCTTCTCTTCCGCGTACCGCTCTTGTCTGTTAGAATTTCAAGATCCCAGTTCAACAATGATATATACGGGCCATTTCGGGCAAAATCTGCATAGAAAGGACAGAGAGAAGAGATTCCAATGAAACATTTTATCATCATATATGTATATATACCAAATCTAACTTCCGCCATAAACTTCCGGATCTTTGCAGAAAGAGGATATCATTTAAGGCTACCTTTTGTAAAATCTTTCATATTTTGTAATACTAGCAAAAATATACAATGCAGTGCGCCAGCATTCATGTACATTTTTATACCATCAACTTCAATATTTGAAAATATCAGACGGAAATAATTTTCCTTGTAAATCCCCAACATTGTTGAAAATTCTTTAGAAATCGTGGAAATCCTTTGAAATTTTCTGAATACTGTTAAATTGACAAAACTGTCTAACTGAAATGTGTACTAATAAACTGTCTTGATGACAAAAAATGGAAATGTTATTTTCAATAAAGTTTTGCTTGAAAAAATTTTGTAATTTATCCAATGAAATCCTTGAAATGAAATCCCATGAAATCCTTAAAATCTCTGTTCATATAATATTTATGCAAATACTATTACATTGTAATAAACAGAGATTAAGGATGTTGAACCCAAGTGTTAAGCTGAAAATTCCATTCTCCATTTTACTCAACGAAAATTATAGATAAATATTTTTTCGCTCTGTAGCGCTAATCTTTCTTCAAATATAAAACTGCATACAGAGCGAAAATATATTTAATCTCGATACTTTTTGCATAAAACGAAGAACTTAAAATCTAACTTCAAAATTGAATATTATTATTTTATACTTTAAAAATATTTGAATTAGATATTTTATCGCTCTGTACGCATAATTCTAGCTAAGAATTGATTAATTCTACCCAGGGAAAGAATTTCAAACTTAATATTTGTTGAGTAAAATGAAGAAATCGAATTTTTAGATTAGAACTCGGCTCCAACACCCTTAAAGTATTTATGCCTACTAAATGATATTAATTTTGCAACTTCGAGTGAGCATATTGAGTAATAATAATAACAATAAGAAATAGCAAATATGTCGTCGAGTACCTATAATAATGAGGATATAACGATTATAGCAAAAACAATACATGCTCATCTCTGTTGAATGAAAATCATGAAGCAAATTGCAACTCAGTTCAAAAGTCGAAACTTAAAAGATGCATTTTCTCAGTGCAGAACTGCATCAAATACCAATTTTCTTGTTGACTAATATCTATGTAATATAGTATTATTGCGTGTGCAAAACTGTTTTTTTTTCTTACTCAGCATCATTGTTCAAATGTATAAAAATTATCGAGAAAAACATCCGGTCAGGGATTTTCCATTACAACTATGATTTATAAATTAAAATGCTTGATAAATAGATTAAAAATCGATAAGATTAAAATTATCACAATACCTTTTGTTAATATTACCACGAATTTAAGTTTAGATGCAATGACGACACTAACATTCTTCGCGATCATTCAACTGGTGTCATTGTTTAGAAGCTCCTCGTTTTAAAGATTTCTCAAGGTTCCTTAAATGTCTCGAATACAAAATAAATTACATAAATAAATCACATAAATTACTGTTTATCAATACATATAAATCTAATTAAACTTACCACATGTGGATTTATTGGATTTTTTTGAATGCTAGATAAGTTCCTGTATAAATTTTCCAGCTGGGTTTTCCTCGCAATTTCAGCAAGATTTTGTTTCACAGAAACTGACGAAGGTAGATCCTCTTTCTGCAAGACAAATTATTTTTTTATTATTTACTGAATAGAGATGCATATTTTTAGATTAGGTTACCGTTAAGCAGACGTGGATGAATGAACTCACAGATTCTTAAATCACTCATTCATTACTTTTCTAAACTAGTTCCTAATACAAGCGAATCTTTGTGATTTTGTGTGAATCACTGAACGTGTTCTTGAATTCCCCACTTGTTCGCCGCTTCGACATTGACGCACATCCGTATATATAAAGGTCCGGTTTCGACTTCCATTGGACAGTATACTTAACTAGTCGAAGGAAGACCTGTGTCGATTAATAATTTTAATTTTATACAACTTCTTCTGCAAAAATGGATACCACGCGATTTGCAACAGTGTGCTTGTGTTTACTAGCAGCTTACGTTTACGGTAAATCAATTTTTGGTATTTTTACGTCATTAAATTATATTATATCATCATTATATTATATTTCATATTTATAATTCAAACAACATAATTGTATGGAAATATAGGTATAACAATTTAAGATTAGCATAACAAATCTAACTTGTAAAACATTAAGTAATAGTGTTCTACTTATTTTAATTGCTGGTTGTCAGATCTTGATTTTACGACCTTTAAGTACATAATCAATAACAGTTACCTCGGATAAAAAAATATTTATGCAGTATATTTTATTACACAATAAATTGTAATTTATTCTATAAATGCATGTAAAGTTTGACGGAAAAAAAAATGAAAGATCCTTTGAGAATGTAAAAATAACAGGAAAGGAGATCTGAGAGATTCTAGATAATGAAATCATAGTAAAATGTGAAAAAGCAGTCCTATTAAAAAAGAAGTTAAAAACTGTTTGTTCACTTTTGAACATAAAAGAGTAATAAAAAAAGTTTTATTGTCCGTTGAGTCTTCTGTAGGAAAAATTTCGTTTTTATTCTGTATTCACTTTTACTACTTTACTTTAAAGTCACTTTTATGATGAAATCCTTATATTATCAAAACTAATATTATAATACTCGTAATCTCAGATCCTTCATCAGAATCGATAATGTATGACGGTCAAGGCTGTACAATCTCATTATTATTACGTCAATGCACTCTTGTCTCTCGCGATAATTGAAATTTCTTATGAAATCTACACGTCATTATAGCACAGTTTATTTACTTTGAATTTACTATCTTATTTTTAATCACACTTTAATAATAATTTCAATTTTATTTATAATTTCATCCAACTTTTCAAATGAAAAATTTCTGTTTTCGAACTCGAAAATTTCCTCATCCGAATTTCCATATTTTCAAGATTAAATACAATTATCAAAGTTTTCTTTAAAAAAAAAAAAACAGAACTGTATAATAAAATTGGAAAATTCTAATTCATTTCCTGCTCTTCTAAAAAGCAGTTCGCCTTTATTTTTCATTTAACAAGTTCAAAAAGTTTTATTATTTAAATTTAAAAATCATCATGAATAGTCTACCTTTAAGAAATTATTACAGATTTAAAATTTCAATGTATTACGTGCGACCTGCTTCTCGCATATGAATTATAACACCTACGGATTGTCTCCTTACACGCCTTAAACCTTGAAATTTTCACATGTGGATTTCATCAATTTATTTTTTGTCCTTCACGGTCTCACTTCACACAAATCATGTAAATATGAATCGACACTAAAAATATTATAATTTGACACATGAAAATTGAAAAACAATGTTAAGAAAAAAATGTTATTCAATTTGAAATATAACCAATTATTACTTTGAAATTGCAATTGCAAGATTGCAAGAGTAATTTTTATTTTATTAATAGAAACAAGCAGCGTAATTGCTGATAAATACTATAGATTTAATTTCAATTAACAAACTCTAGAGTAAATTATGATAAACAATGAATAATAAATTAAAAGACTGTCGATCACTTGTCTTGACTTGTGTAAGTCTTCAAAACACGTCTTCGACCGGATGCATTCTTATATTTGAAAAATCCTGCATTTTACTATAGTGCAGTGATCGAGCCTGATAAGAATCCGGTTTGATGATGTTCTTTGCTATTTTGATCTCTGCTCTCAGGCATTTCTATCGCAAGTTCAAGGATAAATATCTGGAAGTTCTTTTCTTTCTTTCTCAAACTAGATTTTAATATTCAGGAATAGATGTAAAACTCGAAAATTAGCATACCCGAGGTATTTTTGATAATGAACTCAACATTTATTCTTCATTTTAAAAATTAAATCACGTTTAATATGTGATTATCAATTTTTTTTCGTTACCATATTTGTTCTAAAGTAAGATAATGAATTCCAAGTTTCCCATTGTATTTTGATTAGATGACTTTAATATTTATGCAGAATTTTAATATCGAATTATACATAATATTATGTATATCATTTTTAAAATATCGCTCCCAGGATATTTATGAGATATCAATACTCTAATACGTAAAATGAAAATTTGAATCAATTAAAAAGCTTTCAAAATAAACTAGAACATTTTAAAACCTTCTTTAAATATTTTTCCCATTTTGTACAAAAGTCCTTTCTACTGTCTAATTGAATTATTAACATAAAGAAGCATTTATAATAGCTTTTTTGTTAATTTTCATTATAGGTCAGGTGCAGCCATCGAACCAAGGAGAGGGAGTTTCTCAAACTTGTCTAGGATGCATTTGTGAGGCATCATCTGGATGTAATACAACTCTTGGATGTAATGGAGATGTTTGTGGACCTTTTCGCATAACTTGGGCTTACTGGGCAGATGGTGGCAAGCCAACTCTAGATGGTCGAAGTGATTCCAACGACGGTAATTTTTAATTTAGAAACATATATAAATAAATATATTTTAAAAAGAATAAATACAATAATTTTCGCCTTTTTCCAGCTTATGCAAAATGTGTCACCGATGCTTTCTGCGCTGCCAAGGCAGTTCAAGGCTATATGGCTAAATACGGACAGGTGAGTTCCGATGTGGATACAACCGATAAAATTATAATGAAGTGGAATAACAAATGCTATTTGTCTGGAATATAACATAAAATAATTTTTTCAGGACTGTAATGGTGATGGTAGAATCGATTGTGACGATTTCGCGAGAATTCATCGCCATGGCGGATACGGATGCTCTGCAAATTTAGATCCTGCCTACGAAACTCCATACAAACTCTGCATGAACACTTTTGCTGGCAAATGATAACTTCTGAACAATGAAGTAAAGAATGTCATTTTTTGAATGCATCTTTCATCTAAAATTAAGTTTCAAAATTTGTGGATCACTTCCAATCTAGAGTTTCTTCATTCGCCAAATTTCAGTGAATATTAATTTAGCATCTTTAATCTTAAGATATAAAGTTTAAATCATGTTAAGGATTTTTGTACAAAATGGGAAAAATATTTAAAGATTTTAAATATGTTCTTGTTTATTTTGAAAACTTTCATTTTACGTATATATTAGATAATAATCAAAAAAGTTAAGGGTGTTGGAGCCGAATTTTAATCTCAAAATTCGATTTCTTTATTTTACTCAACAAAAATTCAATTTGGAATTTTTTCCCTCTGTAGAATTAATCAATTTTTTACTAGAACTATGCGTACAGAGCGATGAAATATCTAATACAAATATTTTTTAAGTGAAACGAAAATATTGAATTTTAAAGATAGATTTTGAATTCCTCGTTTTATGCGAAAAGTATCAAAATTAAATATTTTTTCGCTTTGTATGCAATCTTATATTTGAAAAGAGATTAGTGCTATAGAGCGAAAAAATATTTATCTACAATTTTCGTTGACTAAAATGGAGAATGGACTTTTGAGCTTAACACTTGGGTCCAACGCCCTTAATTAAGTATATAGATTATAAAATTAAAAATTGTTTCTCCAGACTCCCCGGTCACTAGATTTAAAAAAGCGCAAACAAGGTATGAATTTATTTAAACATAAAATTCTGTTTGGGATCTCTGAAAGATACATAAAATTCATAGCTCAAAGGGCTCGTAATGATATCAAACTTTAAAAGCAAAGAGTAGGAATTCATTTTAGTTTTTTATCCGTTCGACGGACCTTTGTAGGGCGACTTCCACCTTTTACAATTTTACCCCCTACCCCTGATTTTATAATTTTCGAGAATATAGAGGGCAGTGCCAAGATGAGACGGGGTCAGTTAGCAAGAATCGATAAAGTATAGTGGAACGACATCAAACTCGTAATCCGCGAAAGCGAGAAAGCTCCAAAGAAAATGAGTGAGATGAGAAAAAAAAAGGATGGATAAAGGGGTGGAGAAGATAGAGAAGCGGTGTTACACTCGACAATTTTTCATAATTAAAGCGGATTAAAACTGGGCGAAGCAGGCGTAAATGAATTTGAATTTTCAAACTACTCACCTACACGCTCCAATCCCTTGTCCCTAGACTTCCTCTTCACAAATATGAATTTTTTTTTTCGTGGCCAACGGGAAAGGCGACAAGGGAACGCGCACGTTATATTCGCCAAAGAGCTTGTCTTCTGGCGTTTATTTCCCAAGAGCAACATATTCTCACCAGATTTCATCCGCTTGCTCGTCTCATCGCGTCTAGTACAACCAACGTTCTTCAAAACAAAAAAAAATCATACGCGAACATCAGCGATCATGTATAATAATTGGACTATTATTTCTTAAATTTTTTTGACACTTCAGAGATAAAAGCTGAAAAGGATTTGCGATTCTGTTTTAAAATATTTATTTTGATAACTACAAAACCTTTCTCTTATTTCTGAGCGTTTATTTATTTTATTAATTCGAACTTCATCCGGTTTCTGTAAGCATTTCTTGCTCAAAATCCTCCGAATGAACTGAAAAAAGGAAAAATAGATTTTACTTCAATTGGAAATTACCATCTTCTGCATCCTGCTTACTTTCTGTGTCCTCGGAGGAAGAAACTATCAATGGAAAATTTGCGCTTTGAGTGAGGTGAAGCAAGAGTTTTGTATTTGCATTTGTTCTTTTCTGGCGTTTGTTGAATTTCCGTAGTTCTACATCCATGATATTTCTTCTTGCGATGCCCTCTAACAGTATATGTTGCCACTGAAATGCGTACTTGTGAGGATGCCGGTGCATTGAGGATAAAGCTTCCGCTTGAACTTCCATGAAGTTGTAGATAATCTCCTCCTCTGGAGTGCTGAATTGTACCTACAAGAAAATAATGGGACCTTGAGTAACTGCGCTGCGAAGTTGGACAATAAATCCTACAGTAAGATGCGGAATGTAACGATTTGTCGAGATTACAAGCCACTGGAAAACTACTCTAATAATATTTGAAGAAGATGAGTTTTCAGGATTGAAGTTGGTTTTATATAGAAATTATTTGTTCACATTATTGTTTTTTAAACGAACGAGCTATAATCGTTCAAAAACGTTTATTTCGTTGAATTATTAAAATTATTATTTATCAGGAAATATAAATTGTTTAGTAATTGGGAAAGAGAGTTTGAAAGGCAGAGTTAGAAAATAGGCCGAGAAGAGAGAGTTAAAAATATAAAAATGAGTTGAAAATTAGATGGGAAAAGGGTTTTGGAAAGGTAGAGTATTTTTTTCATTTACTTCAAAATGTAAGTTTTTTTTAAGTTTCTAGAAAAAAATTATTCTCTCTTAACTTTACTAAATTAATAAAAAGAAAAGTCCTGACTTATAAAATACCTCTTCAGAAGTTTTAACTTCCTTCGTAGGTTGACCGAGTTTTTCTTCAGGGACAGGCGAGGGTGGAAGTTTTCTTTGCTGTTGTTTATAATACTGTTTGGGGAGTAGAAAAGCAGCCGTATCCTCGAAAATTTTATCTTGAAGTTGCATAATTTTCTTCAGTTTTTGCTTCTTTGCTTCTGCTTCTTTCGCCATTTTTAAAACCGGAGCCCGACGTCTCTCGAGTTCTTCTTTTCTCAAACCCTTTTTCTCGAGGATGATGCGCTGCATACGCTTTAATTCCATCGAAGTCCATCGCCTTCTCGCAGCTTCCATAAAGTCCGTCGGTATCTGAGTCTGCAGAATACAATTTTTGTACTAGATTGTTCACAAAATAATTTATTTATTTATTGGCTTTATATAAAGTCAACGAGTTTCGTATATTTTATTTTTGTTTGAAAGAAACATAAAAAGCAATATTAATGCTTTATTTAAATCTTACTGAAAGGATGTTTTACTTTATTTCAAATACCTTTGCTGACGAGTTGATTTTCAAAGCTGCTTCTAGCATTTCTGCTTTGAGTTTTTCCTCAGCTTCTTCGATTTTTTTTGCATTTTCCAATTGCGACATTCTTTTATTTCCTGGAATATTTTCTACATTTGTATCGCTCCACTGTTTTTGCCAAGTTTCAAATTTCCGCATCTGGATTATTTTTTAAATATAAAATATAAATATATATATATATATAATATTTCTATTTAATTATAATAAATTAACTCAATAGGATTTAAGTGACAGTCGCTACTTTTTAGTGTTATTTTATTTATCTTTAAGCGATGGAACCATCTGAGAGTGGAGATTTAATATTGATTGAGATTGACGTCTTGCAAAGTTTTTAACTTCATTTCCTTCTTAATATTAACTAATAAATATACAAAATTTATAGTAAAGAAAAAGGCAGCGAAAACTTTAATTGCTTACTTACTCCGTTAACTGTACGATTAATAAAATTTTGCATCCACTGCTCATTTTCCTCAAAGTCGAGTATTTTAGGTGGAGTTGAAAATACTCTAAGGGCGCCATTAAAATCACAAAAAGCGATGCATTGAGGATTAAGTGGTAGTTGGTGGTTATAAATTCCGTTAATAATTCCTCCTGACACACTTTGCGTAAAACTTGGCTCAGTACACTTTATGGAGAAATTCCAAACTTCTATGGTACCATCCGAACGTGCGACTACTAATGCAGAAGCGCAATAGTTACTCCATGAACATGAGGTGTACCTACATCAATTTTTATAATTCAAATAATAATTTTTTTCAATTACATTCTCAAAAATTATAACTTTCTTCCACCGAAAATAACTCGTTTCCTGTTATATAATATTGTTTAGCATTCAATATAATTAGAGTATACTCAAGCGTTAATTGAAGATTTAAGTTATTATCATCGTTATAACAGTATTTCATACATTTCATTGTTAATTTCTTGTGTTATAAATTCGTGATATTACACGTATTATAATCCGGTAAATAAATTACAGATTTATTGGAATTTAATACTTTAATTAGATATACCATAAAAATTCAAGATTGAAAATACTGCATGTAAACATATTTACAAGTTATGAAACCTATATATTTTATTTTAATAATCGAAGTAAAAATTATTTTTAATTATTTTAATTTAAAAAAACTTTTTATTTAATAAATTCAAAAAGAATTTGCTTGAATCAAAGAAACTGTTTTCTGTGTGTATCAACCGAAAATTCAATATTAATGATCGCTACCTCTGTTAAATTTTAATGTTTTGGATTCATGAGAGATCATTATTGTAAGAATTATGAAACGTCGTTACTCTTTTCTTAAGAATATATAGTAATATATTTCCATAATTACCTATATTCAGATTTCCTCCAAAAGAATGGTCGGTGGAAATTTTCGGTCCAGAGAGCAAAGATCTTTCCACCCACGGTTATGATAAGGTCAGAAATAAATTCTGATCTTACAGCATGGGTAACTGGACCATCATGGATTATATTTAACCATGTCCATTTACTAGATTCTCGATTGACCAGTTGACCAGTTGCGAAATCGTAACCTTCCCAAGTTATAATCCCACATTCACCTCCGACTGTCCCTAAAATATATTCAAGGTATTTCTAAAGGTTTTGAAAGGCTATCATTTCATACATAATTGACTGCTTTTATAACATTTCCAATAATTCATAAGAAGAAATAATTACCGACAAAAATTTTTGGTAACATCTCATTAACTGGTTTCTTTCCAGTATGCTTGTAATGTCTTCGAACAGAAAGATCGTTATGTTTTTCTGGGAAGGGTTTAGTTTGTTCAACGGAAATTTTAGGGCTGAAAATGTTCATCGTTATTATGACTGCTCGACGGCTACTCTCTGGATATTGTACAAGCAAAATGTAATTCGGTTGAATTAAGCCATCCAATTCCTTATACGGAGAAATTGATTCAAGCAAAACATCTGGTCTTGGTACTTTTCCTTTGTCCTTTCTAAGATTAAAAGTTGTACTTTTTCCTGTTGCAGGTTCCCAGCTTAAAAAATTAAATTGCTTTATTGTCACTTTTATTCATTTCATAGTCGTAAAATTGAATATTTATTTTGGAATAAAATTGTCTTCAAATATTACTTAGCAGTACCAACTTTAGGTCCCAAAATGCGATGGTTCCATCCTCACTTGCAGTTAAAAATTGCAAGCTTAAATCTTCAGGATTTGTATCCTCAGGGAGACTTATAATCTTTCCGTCTTTCCCTACTTTATTGTAAGCCGGTACCCATGCAATTTGCGTAATTCGTCCTTTTTGGCTAAACTGCAAGGGAGACATGGCTGTAATTTCGACGACCGAGGAACCAACAGAATCGCGCATCCAATGCATCAAGCTTCGCATAGCAATTCTATATTTAATTTGAGCTGTAGTATGAACCACTACAGCCTCCATTGTTTCAACCTTTCCAGGAATATGCCAAATGACGATCTGAAATGGTAGAAATAAAACCAAGAATTAATTTAACCTAACGTATTAAAGATATATCACAAATTCGGGAAAAAAGTACCTGGCCATTAGAACAACCACCTATGATAATATTTCCATTGAGAGGGCAGATAGAAACTACTGAAACTTCACGAGGCGATTCAAGAATTAATTTAGGTGTCAGACAGTCAGTAAATGACCATAAAAGTGTTTGGTTCTTTACTTCAGTTGATTTTTGTATCTAGAAGAACGAATTACCATAAATTTAAAATATAAATACATCATAATGACCCCCTAAATCCGGGACCGTAATAAATGCTTCACTGAGAATTTCGCTACAGCTGAGATCGCTCTTAAAATATGTGTTTCGCTAATAAGAAGATAATCTCCTACTGTACCTCGTTGTAAACTTTAGGCCCAGTAAACTTGGTACTCTTCGCATAATCCGTGTAGGTACATGCTGCAATGCCAGTCCAAAATGGATGCCAGGAAAGGTCGTTAATGACTTTATTCATGCAGAGATTACCGTCGTAGTAATTTTGATGTTCTCTGTAGGCGATTGTCATCATTCGCTGGCTGTCTTTTTCTGAACGTATCAGCTTAGCGTAATCATTGGTGTAAAGGTCCCAGGTGGCATTTAACAGCAACTGTAAAAATCGATTTTTGTATATGACATTTTGTACGTATATATTTATATATTTATATTTTTTTTGCGGTACAAAAAGGACGATGAGGGTCAGAAAGAGGTGCGTTCGTGGTGGGAAAGATAATGCCGAGGAAAATGAGAGCACGAGGAAATCTATTACGCTCTTACTTTATTACGGCAGAGGGAAAAGGGAGAAAGAAAGTGTCAGTTTCCGATTTACAGATTCCACGTGACTGTACTTGTGAAATCATCCCACGTGAAAGTTGGAAAAGAGAGATTTTGCAGTTCATTCAGAATTTAAATTATTTATTCGCAAACTAAATTAGCCAACTTTTACTAAAGCTTTTTATTTGATTAATCTAATTTTTTAATAACGGTAATAATATTAATAATAATAATAATATTATCACAGTAACAGAAAAAGTCACGAAACACATCTTGATTGTTTATTTATTATATTTATATTTAATTATTTACCAACTTTAATCTTACGCAGTCTTAATTTTAAAATTGACTTATTTTCTGTGGTTGTAAATCAGTGAGGGCTGATTTAATCAAAGCAATAAAAGAAAGTCTTTGATTGGTAACAATTGAAAAAAAAGTTTACCACTTCTTTTAGTACTGATCGTCAAATCTTGGAATATGCGTCTTTTATGGAAATATTGGTTTATGGTGGCAAGAGAATTTTAGTGAATTTTCAGAGGCTTTGAGAGGCTGCAACTCTAATTACATTCTTACAGATGAGGTGAAGATTTTAATTGCAAGTTTAGAAAGTGGAAGAAAATGTCAATACCTCTAAAAGTCCTGGAACTATTTTTATTATAGGCATTATTTTTCTATGACTTTACTGAATAAAAATTAATTATTTTTATTACCTCGTTGCATATTCCATCTCTGTACTTCTCCAAAAATTTCTTAAAGGCCTCAGACTCGGTTTCAGTGAATTGCGAAACATCGATTGGGGAATATTCGTAGGAATGTTGACACCACATATTAGATTGAAAAGGTGTTATTGTTTGTACTTCTTGGTCCTTGAAAATTGAACCTACTTGAGTTGCAGAGTTCGATAAAACTTTTGTAACATTTTCAAAAGTCTCACGATATGGAACAATTTTTATGTAGCCATCTCTCTGATCATCAACATTTCTATCCACTAAATTCACTCGCTTGTTGAGCAAATTCTCAGTTGATTCTATCTACTTAAAATTGATTAATGTCAAAATTATAACAATCCAAAGATTTAGTAAAAAGCGAAATTACGAAATTGTTTTCGAGAAAACAATGATGTAAACCTCAATCTCGAAAAGTGGTCTGTTATTTTTGACAATCGTATCGTCGATTTCAGTTGCACTTCCAAGATCCTCCCATTGACCTATTGTCCTAAGAACAGAATTCCGAACACGACTTTCTTGTTCGATCCTCTGAATTTCAATTTGGCGAATCACAGCATTCCTTCCAGCTTCCGTGAGACATATATAAAATTGACCATCTTGAGTGGAAGAAGGGGCATAACCCATTAAAATTTTCGTATCCGGAAAATTTTCTATCTCCTCCTTAACTGCTAAAAATTCACTGCTCTCGTCATGAAGATCAATATTATCTTCAATCAACTCTTTCTTTACGTAAATCCATGGGTACTCGGTTGTCACATTTTCACCAATCACACAACCGATTATTTTCTGGGTTAAGGGTGAGAGATCCAGTCTAGCAATTCCTGAGACACCCTAAATCGATCAAATTTCAATGTTTTTAATTTTAATTAACATCTTTTTAGAATAGGATTAGATAAAAATAATCAAGTCAGTACAAACCATTGATTGTGAATATCTAACACGTTGTGCAATTTCTTCCTTTCCTGGTAAATCTTCGGGTTTCATTAAATCGGTAGTCACTATTGTTGAAGATACGTAAGAGTCAAGATTGTAAATTGATTTTCTCCTCGGTTTGATATCCTGACTCTCAATTCCTTCCAAATCAATTTTTGAACCTGTTTTAATTTTACTTTTAATTAACTAATTAATTCTTTACTTAGAAATTTTTTCTAACCTTTTTCTGTGATTGCAAAATCTTCCTCTTCGCCTTCTCCTCCTTCTCCTCCTTCTCCTTCATCTTCATATTGATCTTCTTTATAATCAAGATCTTCTTCGAAATCTAATTCGTATTCGATTTCTTCTGCAGTTTGCTCGTCTCGGTGACCTTCGGAAAAACGGAGATCGTTTTCTGAATCCGGATGTTCTTCTCCGTAATTTTCTTCGATGTCCTCATCCATGCTGGGTTTATCTAGAGGTGAGAAAACCCTTCGATTTTCTGATTGAATTCACTTTACAGGGTGCGCCTTTTATATGAACTCGCTTGCGACTTCTTATTATTTGAAATGTCTGGAAATGTCTGAAAGAGAAGAAAATGTGACAGCTTGAAAGTTTTTAATAAAACAGATGAATTAATCATTCCTTCAATTTAAATCTAATTTTTGTAAGCTTGCAAAATGTAACTTTTTATTTATTTCGCATGTAACTAGAGGATTTATCATGATGCAGTTATTCACACATAGAGAATGAAATTATTTGCTTTTGTAATTATTGTCACAAAACTAATTTCTAGGTGCGACTTTTCTGTAATTGCTAGATTGGTTAATAACACTTTTCCCCCTGGCTTACCGTAGCTTTACTTTTTTACAACAATCCTATACTTATTATTTTTATAAATACGTTTGACGAGCGCTAAATAATTTTCTTGGAATGGGTGTGTTCCACTTACAAATGTTTCAATCGATAATGTAAAAAAGTGTAATTACTCCCCATTTACTAGAAATGTTCGCTTCGTAAAGCCTTGCAAAACTAATAGATTATGTAATAAATTCACAATCCGTCTCGTAAAAACGGACATTAAGTCGATATCAGATATTGATAAATATATCATAATTTAACAGATGAATACATAAATCTCTCATTACTCTGTCAGCTTTAAATTCCGGTTTGATAATCGACAATTAGTGACATATATTGTATATGTAGGGGATGAAGCTAGCATGAATTCGTGATATTCGTATCTATGTTGTAAAACATTTTTTAGAGGAGGTTTACGAGCATTTCTCTGCTAACGCACCGTGTAAATCCAAATTGAAAATCGCGTAAAAGCAAACATTACGACCAACCAAGTCCATATGCCAGGGTTTTTTTTTCTTTTTTTTATAGCATGGCATTCCGAATTACGTTCGCGTCGTATTGAAAAGAGCCAAAACCATTCTCGATCCCAAATTCCAACGTCAAATTGTACAGATTTATAATCTATAAAAATTTAAAAAGCGTTCAGGGCCACAAAACTTTTTTGGTTTCAAAAGTTTCCCATAAATCTAAAAGAATACAAAAAAATGTAGGTAAAAGTGGCTTTTATAATCTGAAATACCTACGGATTTGAAATATTTTTTTTAATTTCAAAAAGAATTTTACATATTGTTCCATCGTATTAAGTACAAACAGAGAGTTTGCGAGTGAAGGTCGAGGAGAATTAATTTGCCATTAGGTGTACATTGCTGACATTGTTTAACGACGTAAGCATAATTGCTGTTGGGAGTGAAATAGTAAAAGACGTTCAAGTGGCAGTGGGTAACTTGGAAACTTGATGAAACATTAAATCTTCGGTAGCAAATTTGCCTTCGAAAACTCACTGCGACGTGGGACAAAGAGCTAAATGCAAAGGAAGGGTTGAGAGAGAGAAAGAGAGAGAGAGAGAGAGAGATGGTTCCAGAGTCTAGAATGTAGAAACATCTTGAGTCTCAGTGGTTATCATTCTAAATTCAGGGTAACAGAGAAGATAAGGTAAATTCTTGATGTTCTTGACAAGGATAATGTCTCAATTAGGTTTACCTGAATTTATGAATTTTCCAAATGTCTCGAGATTCTTGAATTTTGCGGAATTTCATTTCCCTTGCAAATTTCAAAGTTAAGAATCGAGAACAAACTCACTTTTCGACATCATACTAAAGTTAAAAGGAGATCTGTTCATTTGGAGATTAGAATTAATATATTCTCATCTTAATCAGGTTTTTATTTCAAATAGTGTTTTACGATGGAAATTTTTTTCTATAATTCATATGATTTAATGGAATGCATTTTTTATCAGCTTTTAACTTTCAGT
Source organism: Synergus japonicus (assembly GCA_900474275.1). Taxonomy (NCBI): domain Eukaryota; kingdom Metazoa; phylum Arthropoda; class Insecta; order Hymenoptera; family Cynipidae; genus Synergus; species Synergus japonicus. Next base: position 4,642 of record UCOH01008555.1, on the reverse strand, counting down.
GATTAAATGAGTTTTTATATACATTTTTGATAGAATTTGTATGACTATAGAAAACATTGTGAAGAAATTTAATGTTATGAAAGAATTTTATACATTTTAAAATAAATTTACCTGGTTGTTAAAATCATATGAAAGAAGAAAGAAGAAAAAAGAAAAACAAACTTAATAGAGTAAATAAATTTCAGGAAAACCGCTTCGAAATACTCTAAAATTCGTTAAGATTTCTTAAAACTCCAAAAAACCTCTTGAAATTCCTTAAAAATTCACAAAAACGATTAAAATCATTAACGTCTTGAAATACAAGTTAAAATTCGCAAAAATTTGTAAAAATTCATAAAAACTGCTTGGAATTTCTTAACAATTAAAATCTCATAAAATCTTTATAAATCTTATCAAATTTCATGAAATCTTAAAAAAGTCTACAAATTATATATGTACAGAAATTCTTTTGAAATCTCTCAATAAAATTATCTGACAAACTTTAAAATCTTTTAATCCTCATAAAATATTTTAAAACTGATAAAAATCGCTTGAAATCTTTTTAAATTCATGAAAACCTCTTAATATTTCCATCAGAAACTTTTTGAAATTCTTTAAATACTACGATAAAATTTAAAGTCTCTTTACGTCCTTTACAATCCATTAAAATTATTAGAAATCTCGTTACATTCCATTAAAACATGAAAATTCTATCAAATCTTTTGAAAATCAGAAAATCCCTTAAAATTATTCAAATCTCTTGACTTCTTTTAAAATTCCAGGAAATTTTATTGTAACATTTAAAATTCCTTAAAGTTACCTTAAAATTCTTTGAAATCTTTTGAAATGTCTTAAAATTCGTTGGAATTTTTGTTAAGTTCTTAGAAAAACCTCTTAATATTCCTCAAAATTTAAAAATACTTAAAATCCCTTAAAATTCCTTAGCTTCAAAAATTCTCTTGAAATTCCATGAATTCCGTTAAAATTCCGCGAAGTATCCTGAAATACCTTAAAATTCTACGAAATCTTTTTAAAATTCCTAGAAATCTCTTGAAATACCTCTCTAAAAAATTTATATAACGAAATTTCTCTAAAATTCCGGTTTGAAAAGTGTTATGTTTCAAACTGATACTGTCTAAATTGGAATCAGTAAAATTTCATTGATCTTTTAATGACTTGAAGTTGTAAGATATTGTGATATTGTGGCAAGTAAATGGAAATTTTATGGGTTTCATTTTCCAAAATGAGAATGGGGATGATAAATTGTGATTGATTATGAAATTATGAGACTCTGAAGACATCAATGAATTGTAAGTGGGAAATAGAAGCAGGAAATAGAAGATGAAGTAAGGAAGTTTCTTCGCACGAGGATACAAACGTAAGAGGCAATCGCAATGGACTCTCGGTGCGAAATAATCCTGAAAACTAATTTCAGCACCGAGCTACGGCAAAGCATTGATATCCTGGCGGCGAGTATTGCTCCTTAAGTACCATCTAGTACCATCCAGTACATACCAGCAAGGGCAGAAGTGAGATGAAAGGCCAAAGTGAGTTTTGAGAGGGGAAGTACAAGGAAATATCTACACCATGCCTGGCAATTCCGTTTCTCGTGGTGCGCTTCAGGCTTCGCAAAAGTGTGCATGTGTGTGAACCTCCAGAAGTCTGGATACTGGTTCCTTTGGGAAAGTTACATTAGAAATTCTGACTGTGTGCAAGAGAACAGAACAAACTTGAGTGACACGTAAAAGAAATTACCTAACTTTATCCAACTGTTTATTTTTCATCAAAACCGGAATAATTCTACGCGAATTGGGGATATAGGGCCCAAAGAATTCTTTCTTCATATTTAGAGCCAAGAAAGAGTCAAAGATTTAAGAAAACCAGAACGAACACTTAAAATTTCTGAAAATCTCTTAATATTTTCTGAAACTTCTTGAGATTTTTTTTAATTCAATAATAACAATTCAAATCCCTTTTATATCCTTTAAAATCCATTAAAAGTATTAGAAATATCTTCAAATACTATGAAATCCTTAAAAATTCCTAGAAACATTTTTTAAAATTCAATGACAAACTTTAAAATCTTGATATCTTTTATATCCTTTAATAATATTACATAGAAATCTTATCAAATTCTATGAAATCCTTAAAAATGCTCACAAAATAATTTAAATATCAGAAAAATCTCTTGAAATCACTTGAAATTATTAGAAATCTCATAAAATTTTTTTAAATTTCAGGATAATATTACAAATTCCTTAAAACCTCGTAAAATTCTTACAAAACTTTTAAAATCCCTTAAAATTTCACGAAATATCCTAAAATCCCACACAATTCTATAAAATCGTTTTATATCCCAAAAATCTCTTGAATTTCGTAAAAATCACTTAAAAATAGTTTAAAATGCACATAAAAACCTTCAAAATCATTAATCTCTTGAAATCCATGTTATAAAATTAGTGAAAATCTCTTAAAATCATTAAAGATTTCATCAAATTCTATGATATCCTTAAAAATATTACAAAATCTTTTATAAATTAGAAATATTTTTTGAAAACCCTTAAAATTTGACGAAAACCTTCGAAATCTTTGTAAGTTCTACAAAATCTTTTAAAAATCATAAGAAGGTTTTGCAATTCCTTAATAAAATTCGCTATAAGATTTTAAATTCCTTATTTAAATCTCACAAAATACATGTTTTAAAAGTCATAAAAGTACCTTGAAGTCCGATTGAAATCTGATCAGTTTCGTGAAAAATTCTAAAAATTCCCAGAAACTTCTGGACATTCTTTAAAACTCTACGATATCATTTAAAATCCCATTATCTGCCATGAAATCTTTAAAAATTCCATGAAATTCCCTTAAAATTCTTAGATTTTCAATGTATTTCAGTTTAGACTCGTGACAAAATGATTATTAACAAAACAAAACTCAAAATTTCGAATTCAATTCATGTGGAACGTGAAATTTATGATTTGGCAAGTATCGATTGTCGAAAATCACTATCGACTTTGGCTCAATCATCTTTATAGAATAGACTACCATTTATAATAACTGCCCCTTAAAAATAAAAAAAGGACTCTAATAATATAAAGCTTACGAATATTCATTTTACTTCTTCGTGCTTCATGAAAAGAACTTTACTATCTTTGAATTTTAACAACATAAATTACAATTAAAATCTTGAAGGAAAAAAGCTCTGAAACCAGAAAACTTATTAACATGTGACGACACTTTTGAGTCCATGGAGAATAAAAAGCAGAATTTTAGCCAGACTTCATAGACTTGAAAAACGGTTGAAATTATGCATTTTCTTATAAAAGAGATTTTTTTAGACTGATTCTATTGAGATGAAAGAGACAAAACTTTACCTTTCAGCATTTGAATTTATGTAATTGTGCACTCAGAAAAAAGTTTGTTTGAATCAAACAAACGTATCATTGATATAGGGTCAAAGAAAAAATTTGTTTGAATTAAACAAAATTTGTTTGATTCAAATAAATTTTCTTTAATTAAAAAAAATTGATTTCATCATATTGAAGAAAATTTCTTTGAATCAAATAAATTTTGTTTAATTCAAACAAATTTTTTCTTTGACCCTATATCAATGATACGCTTGTTTGATTCAAACAAACATTTTTCTGAGTGTGGGTTCCATTTTCAAAATGTAAACGTGTCTACACATCTACGTTTTGAATCTCTTGTATAAAATGGTGAATGCAGTATTTAGGCGAACCTTTCCGTGGTCTATTTATCGTAGTTCTATTCAATGTTTTAGCCTTTAGTGTGTTATTTACCGTCGAAGCAGGATTTATCTACCTTCTGTTGGCGTCACCGGTGATTCCCTCGCTCTCTTGTCAGCTGAGAGAAATGGTTCAACACCAGCAGCACCAACACCACCAACTCAACATCAGCATATAAAACTGGCAGCCAACTAGTATGAGCTTGTCAACTCAATATTTCCAACGTTCAACAATCGCACGCATTGCAGCACATGACTGGGACACGTCAAATAAGAATGAAATCTGGTCTATAAAAATAAATTCATACCAGACACTGTATATTAAATACATTCACACTTTACACCTCGAGAGCAATGACAAAAATTTTCTAGTCTACTTATTCAGATTTCGTGATAACGTTTGGATTAAATACGAGTAATATATTGGTATTGCCAGTGATTTAAACAAATGAATATTAACGTTCAATATAATTCATCATTTCATAAAATTTAAATTTATAGATCTACCATCAGTTTTGGATGTGACGAATAAAAGGGAGCTGTAGATTGATGAGCTAGAACTGATAGGATTTCAGAAAAAGGAATACTAAAATATTACATAACATGCTCAAAAAGTAGTGGAAAAACAAGGTAGAAAAATATTGAGGACAAAGGGGCAGTAAAAAATGTGTTTGGAAAACAAAGGGATAAGTAAAGAGGTAGAAAATAAAGATTTTATAAAGATTGGAAGATTAGATTTAAAAAAAAAAGGAGGTCAGAAAAGGGGAGTTGAAATTAGCTGCAATAGAGTATTAAAATAAATATGATGACCCTATTTGCTCTTGGCAGAAAATTCTTAAATCTGGTAGGTGGAAAATGCAAGACCTAAATTCATGAGCTTTTTCCGAGCAAGAAATCCGTGTAATATCGTTTTAACGAACG
>UCOH01008553.1:0-32551 GCA_900474275.1 Synergus japonicus | reverse complement strand
TACTATATTTATATATTACTATATTTATATATTACTATATTTATATATTATTTATATAGTTGATTACAAATTGATTTAGATATTTAAAGTTATTATTAGGATACTAGCTACACTTCTCGCGGTCTGTGACCCCTTAATGTTTATAGAAATAAGAGGAAAAATTAATGATTTTATTTTGTAACATATAGTGAGCAAACAAATAGGAAGAGATAACCATTAGTAGACTCGCCTGATAACGTTTGACATTGACCGTTAAAGCTCCCCACGGAATACATAATATGATTAGCCTTGCAGCTTGATAGCCGATGCTATTTAAATTCTAATTGGTTAAATTAATTTAGTAGAAATATATGTATATCGAATTTACAGTAAATCATTTAGATAGAAATCATAACGTATTTTAGCACGTGTACTCTAATATATTTATTTATCTATTCCTATATCACACTGTATTTATTACCATCGTATAATATTTCTATTTTTAACTATAAAAAAACTAGTGCATTAAGTAGATGAAAAACACACTTTTCCATTTAAATTATAAAACGACCGTAACAAGTTATAATAAAATTTAATTTAACTTTACATTTTAACAAATTTTTTAGTTGTTGAAAAATAAAATATTTACGGAAATTGACGTTAGAATGTAAATAATGGGCCTTTCATAAATCATGGGGTTTTTAGGGGGGGGGGGGGGTCGACCCAAGAATTTTATTTGATCGGAGAAAAACTCGGAAAAACCCGGGAATTTCATATAGAACCCGGAATTTGTTGTATTTTTTCAAAAAATGGACTTTTTTCTATTTTGTATTCTTTCTCCACTTCTACTTTTGCAAATTTTTTCAATTTTTTTTTGTTTTATTAAAAGTAAACGATTTTTTTTCAAAAATCACAAAAAGTGCGAGGAAAAGAAAATTTAACTAAAAGAACAAGGAAAAAACCCGCGAATTTGAAATTGCCTGATCAATAATAAATACCCAGCTTAGGTGTTAAAAAAAATACAACGCATGTCCTACTCTTTTTTTTTAAACAGCTACACTCAAAAAAAAGTTTGTTTGAATCAAAGAAATTTTCTTTAATTCAAAAACATTTATTTCATCATGTTAAAAAAATTTCTTTGAATCAAACAAATTTTTTTTAATTCAAACAAATTTTCTTTAATTCAAAGATATTTATTCTTTGACTCTATATCAATGATACGTTTGTTTGATTCAAACAAATTTCTGAGTGTAGTGTCGCCATTTATTGTCACAGAATATTCTTAAAAATGTCAAAATAAATAAACCTGTCATAGTTTATTGTTTTATTTTAGTTTTAAAAGAAATTAAAAAAACCACGTGGTACTCAAGGAGAAGGGGAAGGGGGAGATCACCACTTAGAACCACATGGCAATAGTGACGGAGGTGGGGAGGGGGGGTAAACTGGCCAAAATTAGATCACATGATTTATAGAATCCTCCCAACGAGAAAATGTTATTTTTAAATGGTATAATACTTCAATATAATAAATTAAATTTTAAGTACTTTGAGCGAATAATAATATTAAATAATGAATTCTTCTTCTATGAAAATGCAAAATGTTCATATAACATAATTTAATATAAAACAGCTAGGTTTTTTTCCTTTAAGATTGTAAATGAATAAGTAGATAAAAAATAAAATAAATAAAGAAATTAATAAACTGACTTTGAATCAAATAAACGTTTATTTGCCTTAGAGCCAACTAAAAAATAGCTTTGAATTAACTACAATTTATTTGATTCAAAGATATTTTTTCTTTGACCCCATATCAATGATACGTTTGTTTGATTCAAACAAACTTTTTTCTGAGGGTAGTGTCGCCATTTCTTGTCACAGAATATTCTTAAAAATATCAAAATAAATAAACCTGTTATAATTTATTGTTTTATTTTAGTTTTAAAAGAAATAGAAATTTAAATAGAAATTTAGTTTTAAAAGAAATTTTAAAAAAACACGTGGTACTCAAGGAGAAGGGGAAGGGGGAGATCAACACTTAGAACCACATGGCAATAGTGACGGAGGTGGGGAGGGGGTGTAAACTGGCCAAAATTAGATCACATGATTTATAGAATCCCCCCAACGAGAAAATATTATTTTTAAATGGTATAATACTTCAATATAATAAATTAAATTTTAAGTACTTTGAGCGAATAAAAATATTAAATAATGAATTCTTCTTCTATGAAAATGCAAAATGTTCATATAACATAATTTAATATAAAACAGCTAGGTTTTTTTCCTTTAAGATTGTAAATGAATAAGTAGATAAAAAATAAAATAAATAAAGAAATTAATAAACTGACATTGAATCAAATAAACGTTTATTTGCCTTAGAGCCAACTAAAAAATAGCTTTGAATTAGATACAATTTATTTGACTCAAAGATATTTTTTCTTTGACTTTTTTGATTCAAAGAAAAAATATCTTTGAATCAAATACATTTTATTTAATTCAAAGATATTTTTTAGTTGGCTCTGAGGTAAACATACGTTTATTTGATTTAAACAAACTTTTTCTCTGGGTGTAGATTTCAGTTGATTCCACTTTTTTGATTAAAGTGAGGAGAGAGGGGACAAGACCAAGAATTTGATTTGAGGAGAGGAAGAGGGCAAAATTTCATATTTCATAAGTGAGAAAGTATACCGTGTAAATTATACATTTATACCGGTTATTCTACTCAGTGCTGATACTCACATTTACACTTTTCCAACATCTTGGCGTAATTCTCGCGCATAATACTCTGGGTGATTTTCCCGAGGGTTCTGACCACCCTCGTTGAGTAGAAACGCTGCTTTCGGCGAGACAAATCCGCAGTAGAAACATGCTTGCAGTAGGTAATACCGGTGTTACGCGCGGCAAGTATTAGCAGAGAACAATCGGCCAACAACGCGGAGTTCGCCCGCGTGATGAACATGGTTGTTCCTCCACTACAACTTGACAGTTGGCGCGCTCCTCAGTTCCTTCCTCTTCTTCCCTCCTCGTTTATGCTTTGCTCTTATCGTTTATGAGAATGTGAGCCTTTCACCAGAGAATACAGATAGACACAGGCACAGAAATCAATTGCATGCTCTCAGCTTTGCAACTGCAACGCGAAAACCAGGGCTTTGAAACCCCTTTTCACTCCTTTAATGCTTTACTATAACTAGATTGTTAGAATGCTAGGTCGTTGTTTCATCTCCCGGTAAATTTAAATTGTAACTGATTCCGTCAATTGGAAAAGAGGATAAACGTTTGGCTGTTTAGAAATTAGCTTCTTATCTACTTACACTGATAACAGACATGTAACTCTGGCTTGTTTGATAATCAAAAGCGAATCAGTAGAAAGATTTCTGTTATATATGTTTCTATCTATAGAGCCTTGAATTTTGTATTTTTAGTTTATTTTTTTATTTTTTAGTTTGGAAATATGGGGAATTGACAAAAATCTGGGAGAATTCGGGGATTCTTGATTTTATTTTAGATAAGGGAAGTGGATTTCTGGTTTGAAGAAACTTTTCGGAATCATCAAGCTTTTGTTTTAATCAAGTTTTTATTTAAGTTTAAAATCTTGTCAAATACGTGTAATCTTTTTTAATCACTTGGAATTTCTTGAAATCGTGAAATTTCTTGCAAATCATTCAATTCTGCATTTTTTAGGAATCTAGATTCTATAAAATAATTTAAATGACTTGAAATTTTATGAAAGATTCCATTACCATTGAAAAGGCCGATAAAGTAGAAATCAGCTAATCGATTCACAGCCTTAAGAATATTTGTTACCATAAGTGTAAATGTATAGTTTCACCAACTTTACGTTTGCAATAACAAATATTTTTCACCAAATCTAGGTCATTTACCTTCATTTCGTACAGACGGAGGTAAATGACCTAGTTTTACTGAAAAATATTTATAATTGCAATGAAATAACATATTCCAAATCAAAGAAAAGTATTTTGATATATAAAATAATTATCAAGCAGAAAAAACGTGGAAGAATTATTTTTATTAAATTTTCTTTGCTATTTATAGTACTTTGGGCATTCGAGATTATTTTATTATAACTTATGATAATAAAATCAAATTGTTTACACCGAGTTTCATTACTAAGAATTTACAAATTAAATTTCATTTTTATAATTTACATGTCTTGGAAATGAAAGTGCTATTTATGTGGAGAATAACTCATATAGTATTTTGAATGTTAAAATTAAGATAGGCTAAGCTTCTATCAGTTTAATAAACCTTAATTACCAAGTTTAGATGAAACTTAATTAATATATTAAAAAAATTAATTATTTCCCGTATAAAATTCCGGAAGGAGCGGGTACCTGATTTTTAAAAACTTTTACGTACGGAAACTTGTATTTCGTGCTTAAGTATTCATTGTCATCATAAATCTTATAACATTTATATAGTAACTAGTTACTTAATGATCCTTCTCTTGAGTATAAAAGCATTTAGACTTCAAACGTCTGTTACACTGATCTACTTCTACTTAGGACTACCAAAGCAAATTAAAAAATACATATATGCTGGATTTGGCATTGATCTGTCTCCTGATAAATATATGAGTGAAATCAGTCTACTGAGACGATTTTATGTTCTACTTATAGCTCTATATTTAAAATTAATATGTTCTAAATATGGCAATCATTCATAAATTCTCCCGAAGTTTGCACATGTATCTTACAAATTGAAAGTGTAGAATGTAGATGTATGCTTTAGGATTATCTCGCTGGTCAAAGTGCAGCTTCTTACTATATATATCAAACCAATCACATAAATCAACTCTCATAGTAATTTCAACTAGACAATAATTGATTATCTCTTTTTTTTCCTTTGAGAAATTATCATCGTAATTGATGCAAAATATTCAATCTTTCCCAATCTATTTTTAATGTATGAAAATTGGTCTAAAAAAACTATTATACAAAATATTATTCTTTATTCTAATTCAGTATTTGCAATATTTCTGTAATATTTCTTCATTGCTTTTATTTTAGATAAATAACTGTCTATGTAGAAAGCTATATATTGTCATGAAACAACATTGCGGATTAAATTTCACTCTAAGGTCGAATTTTATTGTAAATTTATTGTAAGGTTTTATTACAAGATCACTTTCTAAGAATATTTGCACTGCATCCTGTCTGCGTTAGAAAATAAATTTTCATTCAGAAAAACAGTTTAATTTATAGTTTTCGTAAATATAAATTTTACGAATTAAATTCGAAATTGGTGTTATTTCGACAAAATAATTGTATGAAAATAATGATAATAATGAAAGTGATGTAAATTTCTCAAAAAATGGAACAAGACCAGGTGACTTATTATAACACGTCCCAATTATAGTGTGAAGATCGGGACGGATTTCACACTAAATTTCTTTCATTTCACGATTTTGCGCCTTGCATTTTGCACTCTGCTCATAAATCGGTAACATACTTTGGATCAGAGCAACGCCGATAATTCAAGCATTCCACTTTCGAGACTTTTTCTTTTTCCTGGCTGAGACTGATAACTAGTTACAATTTTGAACTACACATTCGCTTAAGCGCCCGTCGCGTGTACTGCTTCTTTTGCACAATCAGCAGTCACAGATAGGTCGGTGGTCTCTTCGTATTTGTACACACATGTATATATTCAAGGGTAAATCTACGTCACAAGTAGTCGACTACGACAAACGAATGCCAACCGAAAACAACCGATAGACACTCGAGAATCTAAAGATAATTTCCTTCATATTATAAATTGTCTCCTTCTCTCCTCTCTTTCTCACGCTGTAATAACTTTTCCCGCTTAATTCGCTGTTATCTCATGATTATTATCATTGTGAGATGAGAGTGAGAGACTTTTTACCGCTCCACGTGAAATTTCAAGGACATAATTGTTAATTGCTCTCTCTTGTCTCTCTTATCGGTTCATGGATTTCTAGCTTCTTACAATATTGTAATTTCCCTGTCGCGCTCATGTTACACCACAGCCTTATTTTTGTGCTGGCTTTCTTCTGGGTCTAGTATTTATAATTTCTTGAGCGTCTTGTGCGTACTGTTTTGTTACTACTGAAGCGGGAAAATAAGGTCGTTGCATAATTAGGCGAAGAATATGAGTTTCGAGAAATTTCAGAGAGAATTAGATGTTTTTAAAAGAAAGGAGTTGCGAGGCCGCTGAATGTCTATTATTTACATTTTACATTTGCACATGAATGAGTTAAAGACATTGATGAAATTTCAGGATGGCATTTTAGTTTATCTAGGAAAATTGTTTCCGTTTGAGTTAAACGGAAAAGAAATTTGTAAAAAGAAACTTTGTATAGAAAAGCTTTTATATAAATTAATAGGAATTTGTATAATTTCTTTATATAATAAAGAAAAATATAAATATATTTATAATATACATTAAAGAAATATATAAATATATATTTATTATATAAAGAAATGATATTAATTACTATTTATATAAAATCAATCATTGTTTTGTAGAACGGCCTTCTTCGGTCGTGTTTGATTAACGAAGCTTGCGCAATAGTCCTCAGCTGTCGATTATTGATACGTAATAGCAAAAGAAGATAATAGAGCATTAAAATGCCGTTACGTTTTATGCGCCGTCACGGAAGCACAGATTATATTTTAGTTTCATGAAGAGGAAGCGATACTTCATTTCTTTGCATGTATAGTTACCGTTTAGATGCTGCTGATTGAATGAAAGACTTCAGAAACTACTTCTCATTATTATATTGAATTTCTGCGGTAGCTTATAACGGGAAGAAAATAACAAAGTTTATATGTATTTTATGTTAATAACAAAAAACATATTAACAATCTTGCAAGTTGACATAATCAACACACATTGATCCTATCATATATTAAATTATCTGTTAATTAGATATTTTCTTTAGCTTATTTCAAAATCCATAAAATATATATATATATATATATAAATAAATTGTATACCGAGGGATTTTTGAATTTTTGGGCAATTTCATTGAATTCAGGTTTAACTCATCTTAATTAGATTTAACGCCTGATTTTAATTGCTGGAAATCACAACATGACTAGCACGTGTCGGTTATAAACCAGTACTCTCTAAAGTACTCTCTAATCGCTTGGTAATAATTAAGAGTGTCGAAGCTTCCTGACAGGCGAACGCGCAAATGATTAATAGTCGAAGATCTATCGATCCTCTCTCGATTATGTATGACTTAAATATATGTTTCCACACCACACATAGTGCAGAACACGAATAAAACTCAAGTTGGGTATAATGTGACCTGGTTGCCTTAATCTAGTCGCCTCTCCCAAGTTAGGATCGAAAGTTCGGATTCATTCTGATTAATTCGGATTGGCCGCAGATTCATTCGGATTAAAGGTTCGGATTGATTTTGAATAGGCTTCGGATTAATTCAGATTGAAAACTTCCTTCGGATTAGATCGGAATGCCATTTAACACCCTTTAATCAATGAATGGCATATCAATTAATTCAATTCAATGAAATTAAATACAATTCAATTTAATTTAACTTAATTTAGTTCAATGCACTGCAAGACAAATTCAAATGCATTTCGATTTTAAGTAACATAAAATGCACTTTCATTGAAAAATCTATTTCCCTACTTTTTATGTGTGGAAAATTCCTATTTAAAAAAGTTATTAAGCTATAATGACTATTCTTTCTTCTTCTTCTCTATTCTGCAGGTACCCAAAATTTGAACAGCCCCGAAAATCGTCCGGAAACGCGCTTGATCTAGAACGAATTCGATTATTTGGAATATAAAGCGGTGCGATGTGAACTGGGTCGCCGGTACTGCTCGCACGCGCTTCTTCCTTAGCAAGTTTTTTTTTTACAAGGGAAAGCTGTCGCTTATGTTTTATACTTTACTTATGACCCCAGGAAGAAACTGAAATACACCCTACATATTTCCACTAAAAGTCATCTAAATAATTCAGCATTGAAAATACTGAATGTCTGATAAGCAAAAGAAGCAAAAGAAGAATTTCAATATAAATTCTCAACATTAGATGCGTTAAAAATTACATCAGATGCGTTAAAAAAACTGTTAAAAGCGTTTTTCAATTAAATTCTTTTTTCAAATTGACAATTTCAGATTCATGTTCAGAGCATTGGGAGAATTTGCAATTTTTCTTGTAAAATATCTTACGACTATTTAAAATTCCATGAAATTCCATAAAATCCCTTCAAAGTCCTTAGAATTACTTAATATCTCATAAAATATCATGAAATCCCTTAAAATTCCTTGAAATTCCTTAAGACTCTAAAATAACTTAAAATAAAAATAAAAACAAAATATAATTGAAAATAAAATATTATAAAATATCTTAAAACTATTTAAAATCCCTTAAAGCCCTGTAAAGTCCTTAAAATTACTTAATATATATCCCATAAAATATCGTGAAATCCCTTAAAATTCCTAATAATCCAATGAATCCTTTCAATCTCCCTAAAATTACTTAATATTCTATAAAATATCGTGAAATTTCGTAAAATTGTTTGAATCCCTTCAAACTATTTAAAATTACTTAATATTCCATAAAATATCGTAAAATATTTTACGACTATTTAAAATTCCATGAAATCCCATAAAATCCCTTCAAAGTCCTTAAAATTACTTAATATCTCATCAAATATCATGAAATTCCTTAAAATTCCTTGAAATTCCTTGAGACCTTAAAATTACTTAATATATATCCCATAAAATATCGTGAAATCCCTTAAAATTCCTAATAATCCAATGAACTAATTTAATAGCATAAAATATCGTAAAATATTTTACGACTATTTAAAGCTCCATAAAATTCCAATAAAATCCTTTGAATCCCTTCCAACTCATTAAAATTACTTAATATTCCTAAAATATCGTGAAATTCGTTTAAATTCCTTAAGTCCTTAAAATAACTTAATACATAAAATATCGTAAAACATCTTACGTCTATTTAAAATTCCATGAAATTACATAAAATTCCTTGAATCCTTTCAATCTCCTTAAAATTACTTAATACTCCATAAAATATCGTAAAATATCTTACGGCTATTTAAAATTCCATGAAATCCAATAAAATCCCTTAAATCCCTTCAAAGTCCTTAAAATTACTTATTATTCCATAAAATATCGTGCAATTCATTTAAATTTTGTAAAATCTATGGATATATTTCTTGATATTCCTTAAAATTACTTAAAATTACTCAAAATCTTATAATTCATTGAAATTTCATAAAATTGTTTGAATTCACTAAATATCTCATAAAATATCATGAAATTCCTTAAGACCTTAAAATAACTTAAAATAAAAATAAAAACAAAATGAAATTGAAGCTAAAATATCTTACGATGCGTTAAAAATTACATTAGATGGATTAAAAAAACTGCAAAAAGCGTTTTTCGATTAAATTCTTTTTTCAAATTGATAATTTCAGACTCATATTCAGAGCATGGGAAGAATTTGCAATTTTTCTTGTCAAAAGCACATGGTTTTCGAAATGGTATTGATTTCCTCTTTGAAACTATGTTTTCTGCACCTTAGACCACTCCCTGCCTTTTCTGATCGTATATAATGTCTCCGGTTCCTCTTTCACAGACTCGATATATATATGGGAGGTTCGTTGCACTCTTCCTTGAAGCTCGACTCGTCCCAACAGAAAACCATTAATCGTTAGGCATTGCAGTGGTTTGTCATGCTTTCCTTGCAGTCGCAATCGCTTAGAAAACGATCATTGCGAATCTGGAACAACAATTGTAAGAAATCAATGACTATTTTTCGTCATCGAAGCTTATGCTCCCAGTGTTACGTCAATTCACGTTTAATGTGCATAATTATACAGTGTTCACGAACTCATGCATAAAACATGAAAACAATCACCTAAATTTGTTTATGGAACATTTTTCCTCATCAGAGAAAGCATAACATGCGTATAATTTAGAATTGACTTAAACATGTAATTAATATATTCTCTATACTTTATTGCACATTGGACATTATTTATTTTGAATTTCGTCTTCTTCGCTTTTTATCTTTCTAGGGCAGATTTTTAACTCAGATTACAACTTTACATAAGTTTTACGTAATCCTTTTGAATCAATTTCATTCCGGAATTTGTATCCGAAGCAAACAGTTTCATTCCGATCTAATCCGAAGTCCGATCAAAGATTCCTATTCTAATCAATCCGAGGTAGATCTAAGGATTCCTTTCTGATTTAATCCGTAATGAAAAAGAGGATTCTAATCCGACCTAATCTGAAGTCTATCCTCGATTTCTATCCAACTGAATCCAAAGTCATCTAAAATTTCTATCCGACTGAATTCGATGTTAAAGGAAGAATTTTAATCCGAATGAAACCGATCTAATCCGAAGTCAAAGAAAGGATTTCAATCCGAATGAATCAGACCTAATCCGAGGTTTAAGGAAGGATTTCAATCCGCAGGAATCATATCTAATCCGAGATCGAAGCAAGAATTCCATTCTAAAGTGAAGGATGCTGTTCAGTGACATATTTGCACTTACATTTTTTTAAATATAAATTTTCTTTTTAAGTGATTAGTGACAACTTTTTCGGATTAATTCGGATTGGAAAGTATAGAAAATAAGTTCGGATTGGTTTCGGATTCATTTGGATTAAAGCTACGGATTAGAAAGGATTTCAATCCGAATGAATCAGACCTAATCCGAGGTTTAAGCAAGGATTTCAATCCGCATGAATCCGATCTAATCCGAGATCGAAGCAAGGATTCCATTCTCAAGTGAAGGATGCTGTTCAGTGACAAATTTGCACTTACATTTTTTTAAATATAAATTTTATGTTTAAGTAATTAGTCACAACTTTTTCGGATTCATTCGGATTGAAAAGGATAGAAAATAAGTTCGGATTGGTTTCGGATTCATTCGAATTAAAGCTACGGATTAGGAAGGATTGAAAGGAGTTCGAATTGATTTTGGATTAAATAGGATTGAGGGCACGGATTGAAAAGGATTGAACGGTAACTTCAGTTTAGAACTACGATTGATTTCGGATTAATTCGGATTGGGATAATGGATTGAAAAGTGTTTACGGATTGAATTTCGGATTAATTCGGACTGAAATTATTATTGGTTACGGATTGAAAAGGATTGAAACTTTGTTGGGATTAGAATCGGATTCATTCGGATTGACCATTCGGATTGAAATGTGAAATCTGTTTAGTTTCGGATTCAATCGGATTAGACGCACGGATTGAAAAGTGTGTTCGGATTCATTTGGATTGGAAGTACGGATTAAAACGTGTATTCGGATAGATTTTGCATTCATGAAATGGCATAAAATCCTTTAAATCCCTTTAAAGTCCTTAAAATTACTTAATATCTCATCAAATATCATGAAATCCCTCAAAATTCCTAACAATTCAAGAAATCTCGTAAAATTCCTTGAAATTCCTTAAGAACTTAAAATAACTTAAAATAAAAATAAAAACAAAATGAAATTCAAGGTAAAATATCTTGCGATGCGTTAAAAATTACATTAGATGGATTAAAAAAACTGCTAAAAGCGTTTTTCAATTAAATTCTTTTTTCAAATTGACAATTTCAGATTCATGTTCAGAGCATTGGGAGAATTTGCAATTTTTCTTGTAAAATATCTTACGACTATTTAAAATTCCATGAAATTCCACAAAATCCCTTCAAAGTCCTTAAAATTACTTAATATCTCATCAAATATCATGAAATTCCTTTAAATTCCTTGAAATTCCTTGAGACCTTAAAATTACTTAATATATATCCCACAAAATATCATGAAATCCCTTAAAATTCCTAATAATCAAATGAACTAATTTAATACCATAAAATATCGTGAAATTCGTTTAAATTCCTAACAAGCTAAGAAATCTCGTGAAATTCCTTGAAATTCCTTAAGTCCTTAAAATAACTTAATACATAAAATATCGTAAAACATCTTACGTCTATTTAAAATTCCATGAAATTACATAAAATTCCTTGAATCTGGTCAATCTCCTTAAAATTACTTAATATTCTATAAAATATCCTGAAATTCATTTAAATGTTGTAAAATCACTTGATATATTTCTTGATATTCCTTAAAATTACTCAAAATCTTATAATTCACTGGAATTTCGTAAAATCCCTTGAATCCCTTCAAACACCTTAAACTTACTTAATATCCCATAAAATATCGTAAAATATGTTACAACTATTTAAAACTCAATGAAATTCCATAAAATCCTTTAAATCCCTTTAAAGTCCTTAAAATTACTTAATATCTCATAAAATATCATGAAATCCCTCAAAATTCCTAACAATTCAAGAAATCTCGTAAAATTCGGATTGAAACGTGAGATCGGTTTAGTTTCGGATTCAATCGGATTAGACGCACGGATTGAAAAGTGTGTTCGGATTAATTTGATTGTAACTACCTATTAAAAAGTGTATTCGGATAGATTTCGCATTCATGTGGATTAAGAGTCACGGATTAAAAATGATTAAAAGGTAATCTTCGGATTCATTCGGATTGAATTTGGAGTTGAGACACAGATTAAAAAGGATTAAAAAGGATTAAAAACATCCTTCGGATTAGATCGGATTGAAACTGTTTGATTCGGACACAAATTCCGGAATGATTCGGAAATTTTCGGATTGGTTCGGAATGAATTTCAATCCGAACCTTCCGCCAGGGATCTTATCGTGAAAACAAACATGCGAATCCTGTTTCTTAAAAATCCTTTTCTTAAAAAAAACGACAACTTTTTGGAGATTCGACAAACATGTATTTTGCTTCGTATGCATATTTGAATGTAATTACACCAAGGAAGTGTGTTTCTTACCGCATTCACGTGTAAGTACGTAACGCCTGTCGTCTTTTTCACAAAGCATACATACATAGAAGATACATGTGTACATTTATTGTGTGTGCGAGTGGTACGACCAAATGTATGTGAAGACGAAGTCGAGGATGCAAAGAACGCAGTTGCTAGAGGCGCTGTTCCGCTGACCTACTAAGTCATTAATGGGTGTGCGATTCTATACGTATCAATATACGGATTTTGACACACACACATAAACATCCGTGGATAGGAACACACACGACGAATTCGTCTCTTGTGGATAAAAAAGTTGAAAAAGTCCTCTTTTGCTGTTTCACTCTGCCTCTTCATTTTTTCAATGGCAATTAGCAGTATTTAGAAATATGCACAATCATGTTTATGTATACATGTTGAAAAATCCCGTTTATTAAGAATCTTATGCAGTTTTTTGCATTTCTTCAAATCTCCGAGACTTGGGTTTAATTTTTTTGTTTTTATAAATCTGGACTTGGTAAATTCTCTAAAATACGGGGAAATAAATTGAAGACTTTGAGGTGACACGTAAATAATAAATTATAGATTAATTGGATGTCTCCCTAGTGTATTAAATTGGCCCCAAAAGGAATAATAATTTTTTGATGAACAAGAACTCTGATGTCATTAAATTTCTCTACTCAATCTTTCAACTTGTTTATTTTAATCAGAGTAATAAAATAAAGTAGAGACATGAACTAGTTTTTGGAAAAAAAAGTAACGAGGAGATGCGAGTTGGTTTTTCTCTTAGGGATTTTTATCTTTTGTATAATGACAAGTTCTTAGTTATTTTGCCAAAACAACAAAATGCGCTTTTTGTCTATGGTTTAAATAAATAATTCAATAAATAGAAACGAAATTCATGCAGAACGACTTTTTTTGTACGATGAACATTCCAAAAAAGAAGAATCTGCGAAAGGAGGAAATGTTTTCCGTCCCGCTTTTCAATTCTTGGCTTGGTGGCCAAAAATCGTTCTCATCCGTTTTTCTTTTGTCTGGCTAACAAAAATGACAAAAAAAAATGAAGACGACAATCGAAACCAACTTACAGTTATAATTTTTACATTCTCGTTGGAAAATGTATTACTTTTGCGTAAAATTTTTTATTTTACGTGAGTCAAATATTAATCTACATATATCTGAAATATAAAAATGACAAAAAATACAAATAAAATACAAAATGACTAATTTTACGCTGAAAGGATTGAAACATAAATTTTATATTAAAATCAAAACATCGAGGTTAAAGAAGAAATATGGAAAGTTGAACATGTGAAGATTTATCGGTAATATTCATCTATAATTCTGATTCCACCTGCTTGAATGTAGGCCTGATTTACTGTTTCCAGTATTGAACTTGTTTAATGGTACCCGTTCTATGTAACGCACTCTCAACATGCGCAAAAATAATCTTATATATCTTCCTTGGAACTCATGTCAGTGACTTCTAATCTCTGATAAGATAACTGAATACTTTTCAGAATCTTGACTCAGACAGAAGAGTAGCCTTGACCTAGTACTCTGACCACTTGTGAGGTAGGACTTGTCCGTAAGACCTACCTAAAGAGAAATTAAATTCCAAGAGCTATATAGAATATAATGGTCAAGAGTAGCGATGCATTTTCGCGAAAATATATTGTCATTGTGTTTGGAACAATATATCTGTTTATATTATGTTTCTTTTTAGAGTAGATATGAATATAAACAAACACAGTCTATTTCATTGTCAGATTGATTTGTTTTTAATTTTAATTTTTATTTTAAGTTATTTTCAGGTCTTAAGGGACAAAACAAAGATTGATTAAGAATTTTCATATGTATTCCAAGAGATTTATGATTCTGAAGAGCTTTGTGGAATTTTATGGGATTTTGAGGGGTTCAGAGGATTCTGAACAATCTCTAATGAAATTTTTTAAAATAATTGAGAATTTTTAATTTTTGATGTTTAAAAACATGTAATTCCTCGGCTGATTTCAGGAATCTTTATAAGTTTCATAAAATTGTTTGAAAATCCTTTAACATCCTTTAAAATTTAGTGAAATTCGTTGAAATTTCATAAAATTATTTGTTGATATTCTTTAAAATTACTTGAAATTACTCAAAATCTTCTAATTCACTGGAATTTCGTAAAATCCTTGTAATCCCTTCAAACACTTTAATATTACTTAATATCACATAAAATATCGTAAAATATCTTACAACTATTTAAAACTCAATTAAAGTCCATAAAATCCTTTAAATCCCTTCAAAGTCCTTAAAATTACTTAATATCTCATCAAATATCATCAAATTCCTTGAATCCCTTCAAACTCCTTAAAATCACTTAATATTCCATGAAATATCGTGAAATTCATTTAAATTTTGTAAAATCATTTGATATATTTCTTGATATTCCTTAGAATCACTTAAAATTTCGTAAAATCATTTGAATCCCTTCAAACTCCTCAAAATTACTTAATATCACATAAAATATTGTAAAATATTTTACGACTATTTAAAATTCCATGAAATCCCATAAAATCCCTTCAAAGTCCTTAAAATTACTTAATATCTCATAAAATATCATCAAATTCCTTGACTCCCTTCAAACTCCTTAAAATTACTTAATATTCCATAAAATATTGTGAAATTCATTTAAATTTGGTAAAATCATTTGATATATTTCTTGATATTTCTTAGAATCACTTAAAATTACTCAAAATCTTGTAATTCACTGAAATTTCGTAAAATTGTTTGAATCCCTTCAAACTCCTTAAGCTTACTTAATATCCCATAAAATATCGTAAAATATTTTACGACTATTTAAAATTCCTTGAAATCCCATAAAATCCCTTCAAAATCCTTAAAATTACTTAATATCTCAAAAAATATCATGAAATCCCTCAAAATTCCTAACAATTCAAGAAATCTTGTAAAATTCCTTGAAATTCCTTAAGATCTTAAAATAAAAATAAAAACAAAATGAAATTGAAGATAAAATGTCGTAAAATATCTTACGACTATTTAAAAATCCGTAAAATTCCTTGAATCCCTTAAAAGTCTTTAAAATTACTTCATATCCTCTAATATTTCTAAAATTTCAATAAATTTCGTAAAACTCTGTAAAATGTCTTAAATTTACTCAAAATCCCCCGAAATTTTATTAAATCCCTAAAAATTCTTGAAAATCCACTGAAATTTTGCAAAACCCCTTAAAAGTCCTTAAAATTACTTAAAATTCCACGAAATATAATTGCTAAAAAAAATAACAGAGTACATACAACATTACACACCCAGTAAAATAATTTTCAAATCCAAAAATTTTGAAAAATCCACATACAGCCAAAAAATTGCAGATTTGCTCGTTTTCTGGTTTTATTTGCCAATTCAATAAAAATCTATTTATTGGGTATGAATTTTCAGTGGTTCATTTTTAGTAATTTTCAAACCAATCAGATTTTCGCAACAATTACTTCAATACATATATTCAATATATCACATTTTTTCTATTATAGAGAGAGGATAGTCTATAAAAGGTCGGAAAACCAATTCATTTACTTCTTCTTTTTTACTAATTGAATTAGCAAGAAACTAACATCAATTATGTAATAAGATTTATCTTTGATTTAACTAATCCAAACTGAGAGAGTGTTCTCAGTAAACTGGGCCATTAATTATTGATTGCCATGCAGCTAATATTGGTTCATTAAGGACAGAACATCTATGAGTATTGGGTCAGTATTGACCCACACTTATGACTTACTGTTCAATAAAGAATGAAAATTGCAAACCTGTACCTAATTAGCCAATCCCACAGCCTTAATGGCACAACTAGATAAAAAAAAAAGGAATTCTGAATGCTCTCGTCGTTTCCACTACACTACGATGATTATTCCCATGGTAATCTTACGAGTGCCTGCTTACCAAATACTTCTGAGTATCATAGTGTGTCTATCTTATATGTACCTATACGTATTTAAAACAAACCATATATGCAGTATATATACGAGGTAAACACACGACACTTGCACATTAAGAATGGCTTTGTATGTATACGTCTTGATGCCTCTCTCAGGTACTTGTGTGGAGTATGGACCTTGCGAGCGGTCAAAGTCGTGGCCTACTTCACTTCCTGCCTTCCTTCGAAACTTTCTCCTACGTACCTACGTATAACCGTCTTGTGAATGCGGCTTAGTGGGCTTGTGTACCTCTCAAAACACGAAAGTCGAATCAGTAAATCGATCTTGATTGCCACCACCACCAGTCCACCAATAATACTACGTGCTTCAAGAAACAATTCTTGGAAGAAATTGATGAAAATTGCAGCTCAACCTTCTAACATTTACGATGGGTCAAGTGCCTCGAAAGAATAGAAATTTCGAACTCGTAGCGGATGTTTAGCTTCTGACGATTTCTGAGAGGAAAAGGATGTCCTGAAACGCATTGACATTAATAGCATATAATCTCATGTATCCATGTGGAAATCCAGGTCGATTTATTGCAGACCTGTAGCCTAATTAGAGGAAAAGATGAGAAATTGTGTCAAATGCGGAAGCTGAGCCTAAACAATAAGAAAATACGTGCTTGCGATTTTATATATATATATATATTGAATATTTTATATACTAAATAGTTTGCGTACTCAAATCAAGGATTTAATCAAGGATTAAAATTTAATCACAGTTGGTGAAATCAGCCCTAAATATTTTATATGTTCCTTTAAATCTCTTTAACAACCTTCAAAATTTGGTGAAATTCACAAAAGTCAAAATTGAAATTCCTTTAAATTACCTAAAATTACTTAAAATTACTCAAAATATTATAAAGTCTCATTAAAACTCTTAAAATTCCTGAAAATCAATGCAACTTTTTGTAAAATTTCTTGAATTCGTTCGAAATCTTTAAAATTACTTAATATCCTATAAAATATCTTAAAAACCTTTTAACAACCTTCAAAATCTGGTGCAATTTCTTTAAAATTCATAAAATCTCTTAATATTCTTAAAATTTAATCACGGTTGGTGGAATTGGCCCTAAATATTTTATATGTATACTCTTTGATATTTTAAGAATTGAATGAAAAGATTAGAAGAGATAGAAATAGACATGGACCGCTTTCTTTTTCTGTCCCGAATCTTTATTCCCAATTTGTAACTACTTGACAAAAATTTATACAAAGTAGTTCAAAAACCCTCTAGAAACCCAAGGGTTTAATTCTCCTATAAATTTTATTCATAATCATTGAAATGTTTGCAATTTCCTTAACTTTTACTTAAGTATTTCTTTATATATATATATATATATTTATCCTATCTTAAAAAAGTGGTATCACAAAATGTCTCGAAAATCTCGCATACATTAAATAACTTAAAGTAAAAATAAAAACAAAATGTAATTGAAGATAAAATATCGTGAAATATCTTACGACTATTTAAAATTCCGTAAAATCCCTTGAATCCCTTAAAAGTCTTTACACTTACATCATATCCTTTAATATTTTTAAAATTTCAATAAATTTCGTAAAACTCTTTAAAATATCTTAAATTTACTCAAAAAAACCCAAAATTTTATCAGGTTGTTGCAAACCTGATTGTTTTTTGAATGACTTGAAGTCAAAAGAAGAAAAACAAACAAATGGTGCAAAAAATGTCAGGAAAACCTTCGAAATACGTTAAAATTTCTTCAAACTCTCAAAAATCTCTTGAAATCCCTTAAAAATGTACAAAAACATGAAATCTTTACGTATTTGAAGTAATTTTAAAGGATTTTATAAAGATTTTAAAAGTCTTGTGAGAATTTTCAGTAATTTTTAAAGATTTTAAGAGGTTTCTGTGAATTTAAAGGGATTACATGAGATATATATAATATTTAAGAGATTTAGTGGGAATTTTAAAGTTCTTTGTGGAATTTTAAAGAATTTCAAGAAAATTGTAAGAATTTTAAGAAATTTTGATTTTTAAAAGATTTTCTGGAATTTTATAAAATTTTAAGGAAGTTTTAAGTATTGTACACTCAGAAAAAAGTTTTTTTGAATTAAACAAACGTATCATTGATATAGGGTCAAAGAAAAAATATCTTTGAATGAAACAAAATTTGTTTGATTTAAAAATATGTTTCTTTAATATGATGAAATCAATTTTTTTGATTTAAAGAAAATTTCTTTGAATCAAACAAATTTTGTTTAATCCAAACAAACTTTTATTTGAGTGTAAGATTTAAAAGCTTTTCATGGAATTTTAAAGGATTTTAAGAGGTTTTTAAGAATTTTAAGTGATTACAAGAGATTTGAATAATATTTAAAAGATTTAGTTGAATTTTAAAAGGACTTCATTAAATTTTAAGAGATATTTAAGGAAGTTTAGAGAATTCAAAGAATTTTTAAGTTCTAAGAAGTTAAATAAATAATCGTGTGCGTAGTATAAAAAAATACTTATACTATAGAGCAATAAAACATACTATTTTCCTTTATGACACAGCAGTTGATCATTTTCAGATTGAGGCCGCTGGATTGAAATTAGAATATTTTCTCCAATATGACTAAGTAAAAGAAATTGTGATTCACAATGCCGATTTAGTTCTGATTATTTAAATCTGGATAACTGTTAGCGTTAAGTATCGTTTCTAAAAAGCGAGTAGGCGTAAAAAATCTGATCGATTGACAATGACAATCAATTTCTGCTGTGCAAACAAAGTTTTTAAATCCCTGCTGAATTTTTATTACAATCTACACTGTTAGAAATATATTGAGAATTCAACCATTTTTCATTTACTGCTCTCTAAATTTAAATCAGTGAACATTTCACTGATTTAATTAGTGAACCTATATAACCTTTACAAATTCCAATAAAGTATACTTATTATTTATGGAAATCAAGTTCCAATTTCAATCTGTAATTTCAGTAATTATGGAAATTTTGAATTCATAAAAGGTGTACAAGTGCTGCCAATTATCGTTCCACATTATTCCTTTGTACTGATTCAATCAGTGACTTTTGTTCACTGAATGGATCAGTAACTTTTCACTGATTATCACTGACCGGATTCTAGCTATTTGAATCAGTGAGATTTCACTGTCAATCAGTGGCTTTTCACTGATTCGGATTTAGAGAGTGTGATTGAAAATTCAACTACTTTTGATTGAATATTGAACTATTTGGTTGAAACATCAACTATATGTTATTAAAAATTCATTCAGCTACAGCAATTGTATAAAACTTTTATTACTTTAGTTGAAGTTTTATACAATTACTGTAGCAGAATGAATTTTAAATGAAATATAGTGCATTTTTCAACCAAATAGTTGAATATTCAATCAAAAGTAGTTGAATTTGCAATCAGAAGTAATTGAATTTTCAATCACAGTAAATGAAAAATGGTTGAATTCTCAATATATTTCTAACAGTGTAATGTAAAAAAAAAAGAAAAATAATGAATTGAATGAGAAAAAAGTGGAAACTTTATGTTAATATAACTAAAATGGCGGTGTTTTACAAAAAGTAGTATGTTTTATTGCTCTATAGTATAAGTATTTCTTTATATAAATAAATAAATATATATATGTATATATACACTCAAAGAAATATGTTGTGCAACAAAATATGTTTTGTTGGATGAAATAAATTTTTGTTAGTTCAACAAAACGATTTGTTGGTTTAACAAAACGTTTTCTTGACCCAAAAATAATTTTGTTGCACAAATATCAACAAAATTATTTTGTTGTCCGAACCAAACCTTTTTTCAGTGTATAATTTCCGGTTGTTAGACTAAAAAGTTGTTGTTTGTAATTTGAAGTCAGTTCATGCATATTTTGGTCAAATTAACATAAAGTTTCCACTTTTTTGTCATTTAATTCATTTGCATACAGCAGTCCCGTTTGGGATAAAATTTTTGGCAGCTCGTTACCATCTTGTTCCGAAAGCAAGAAGGCGCCTCATACCGTGTACCTACTTCGAATGGATTTTAACACTCGCGACGTGCAACGAGAAGTATTTGGAACGTTCCATTGGCCGAGTATCCATGCCCGAGTATGGGCCACGAGCCATAAACCGTACCAAGCGTGCAGCGCCACGTCCGATAATCTCTTGGTAGCAAGTGTTCAGGAACATTGAAAAAGAAATATCTGGAGAACCATGAAGGTTCTCGATCTGAGGTCATGGAATATACATTCACCGAGCTATTAAACTATCGTTAAATCCTGCAAAAAATCCTGAAAATTCCCTATTTTTAAATAGCATTCTTTCCCACAGTAAATCCTTAATAGATCAACATTTGCAGAGTTGTTCTTGAAACATAAGAATAAGAAATTTCACTTTTACGAGTCCATCTAATTTTAACGGGACCAGGCATTCCAAAAATGTCAATCCTTTCGCTTGTGTATTACCTGTAAATATTTTATTGGATGTCGTTTATTAGACACAGTAAATCCCAAAGATACTTTTATTGAAAAGATTTATTGAATAGATCAGTTCGAGAAAGTTAATAATTAAGTTAACACCGACTTTGAGTCTATCCTTTGATGTAGTTAACGTATCAAGGTCAATAAACAGATTATAGAGATGGGGTTTGAGGAAATTCCTCTTTAATGGATTATATGTGCAGCTGATTAGAATATCCTGTTTGTGTATGAGGTGTTGATAGAATCCGCGTATGGGTTAGAAAGCTTTGAGAAAAAATGCTCGAGAAAGGTAATTTTAGGGTGGAAAAGTGGAAAGTATATGTTATAAGGCTTTTAGAGTAAAAATTGTTATTTATGTTGATCAAATGATATGAGGATTGAGAACACTATCTTTATGATTAACATGGTGTGGTAGATTACATGATTCAGATAATGTTGCTTGATCAAATTATTTTATTACCGATTCCTGGTATCGTTATTTATCTATATATATATATATATATATATATATATATATGTTCCAAATAGGCCACACCCTTAAATCCCACCCCTTTTGAAAATTTGTTTAGATTTTCTTCATTTTTTGGAAATTTATTGCAATTTATTTGCTTCCATAATATCAAAAAATAATTTTATTTGTAATTTTTATATTAGGATCTTTTTGTGTTCGGGCCAAGATATTTTATATCCCCTTCTACAATTTTTTACAAGGTTTTGAAAAATAGTTTGATACCTATCGAAGTCCCTTGAAATCATTTGGATTTCTTAAAAATCAGTTCAAATATCTTGCATTCTGTTAAAGTATTTTGATTTCCATTAAAATCTCTTGAAAATCCTTAAATTCTTTTGAAATTCCTGGCATTTCCTTTACATTTTTTAAAACTTCAGTAAGTCTTTTAAAAGTTATTGAAATTTTTTAAATCTAAAATTCCTTGAAATTCCTTAAAATAAAATAAAACCCCTCAAAATTCTTTAAAAAGCTTTGAATCTTCTATAAATCTTCCAAAAAATTTGAAAAATCTCATAAATATACTTGTTAGTCGTCAATATATTGTCCATCTGCATTTTATACCCGTTAATTATCCCTAATATGGAAAACCGACAAGATCTCGTTTTCTACAGAGATATAGATGCACAAAATTACGATTCTTCTAAGTGTATTGTTTCTTGAAAGTTTTCAGTACATTTTTATCCAGATTTAATTGAAATATGGGTGAAAATGTAGAGAGAGAGTGAAACTAAAGAACAACTAGAAAGTGCAGTATAAAGTATAAAGAGACGATGAAACATATGCCAAGCTGAGCGTATTTTGACGATCAGCAGTTTAGTTTTATATCCTTGCTTTTTTCATGTGAACTAGACTTGAAATCGTTTTTGCAATTAAGTTTCTTTTTCGTAATTAATTGAGAACATGATGGTGCACTAAATTATGTTTTGCTCATTACATTTTGTATTTTCATTAAATACTGGAATTTTAATTTATTTTTTACTTTATGAAAGGCCCGCGATTAATTTATTGTTTTTGCAGACCTGTTTCTATTAAAATTAAGGATTCTAAATAATTTCAAATCCTGGGATTTACGAATTTTTAATGGGATTTTAAAAGTAAAATAATAGAAACTTCATCATTTCTAGAGAATTTATACAGAAACTTTCTTGTCTAACAGGAATCTCCATAAGTTTCATAAAATTTCTTTAACTTTCTTTAACAAACTTCAAAATCTGGTGAAATTCAAAAAAATTAAAAAACAAAATTCGTTTAAATTAGGTAAAATTACTTTCCAATTCTGGATATTTTTTAAAATTACTTAAAATTACTCAAAATATTATGAAGTCTCGTTAAAATTCTTAAAATTCCTGAAAATCAAATAAAATTTTGTAAAATTTCTGGAATTCCTTTGAAATCATTAAAATTACTTAATATCCCATCAAATATCTTGAAAACCTTTTAACGACCTTCAAAATCCGGTGAAATTTCTTTAAATTTCATAAAATTACTTTTAATATCAAAAATTACTTTATATTCCTAAAAATTCTACAACCTATAGTTATATCCCTTAAAATTACTTAAAATCCTTTAAAATCTAATGCAATTCTTTCAAGTTTCGTATAAAATCACTTGATACTCCCCAAAACTATTAAAAGTTACTTAAAAACCCGTGAAGTCTCATTAAATCTCTTAAAATTACTCAAGATTCCAAAAGAAACCCCGTTAAAAACTTTAAGATTCTTGAAAATCTAATGAAATCCCACAAAATCCCTTAAAATTACGTATAATCCCTTAATTACGTAGATTTTTTAAATTTTCTTAAAACTTCTTAAAATCCCATTAAATTTCATATCCCCGATTCATTATTAATCTAATGATTATATAATACCCTAAAATCCCTTAAAATTTCAAAAAATTCCTCGAAATACCTTAAAATCACCTAATATCTCCCAAATCTCAATAAATTTCGTAAAACCCTTTTAAATTCCTTAAAATTACGTATAATCCCTTAATTACGAATATCTTTTAAAATTTCATAAAATCCCATAAAGGTTACTTAAAATCCCATTAAATCTCATACCCCTGATTAATTATTAATCCAATGATTATAAAATATCCTAAAATCCCTTAAAATTTCATAAAATTCCTCTAAATACTTTGAAATCACTTATTATCTCTAAAATCTCAATAAATTTCGTAAAACCCTTTTAAATTTCTTAAAATTACGTATATCCTTCAAAATTTCATAAAATCCCACAAAAGTTATTAAAAATCCCATTAAATCTCATACTTCTAATTAATTATTAATCCAATGATTATAAAATACCCTAAAATCCCTTAAGAGTTCATAAAATTCCTCTAAATACTTTGAAATCACTTATTATGTCTAAAATCTCAGTAAATTTCGAAAAACCCTTTTAAATTCCTTAAAATTATTCAAAACTTCATTAAATCTCATTAAATCTCTTATCAAATCTAAAAAGTCGTCCCAGAGCTAAAAAGCAGATATATATTACGATTTAATATCCAGATATTTCTGAATCCAGGTTTTCAACAACAATGCGTTCAATATTATTACTTTTTTAAGATACAATAAGAAAAAAAAATACTTTAATGAAAAAAAATGACAAAAATGCGACACACAAAAAAATGCCTAGTTAAGTTAACTAGAATTTTGGGTTAAATATACCCTGACTATTTTTTCTGGTTAAAATAACCAGAATTCTGATTATTTTAATAAGAATTGCTAGTTAAAATAACTAGGACGCTGGTTAAAATAACTAGAATGTTAGTTAAATCAACCAGAATTCTAGTTATTTTTACCAGAAAAAATAGTTAGAGTATATTTAACCAAAAATTCTAGTTAACTTAATTAGGCATTTTTTTGTGTGGAAAAAATGTCAACGACACTCTTTAGTTTAAAAATAAGAAGCCAGAGAAAATAGATGTGGTAAATTCGATAAATGGTGACGTCATAGTTTAAAATTTGCCCTTAAACCGGACGATGGTTCCTAATTTCCTATAATTATGGTTCCTAATCCTAAGTGATCCTATTTACTAGCATTAAATACTAATTCCGATTTAAAAGGAAGTGTTGATCATTCCGGATGCACAGAATGCAATCGGGTGAAAGTGAGTAGAGTAACCCACTCCCTCAGCAGGGGAAAAAAGAAAAGGAAAGACTCAAGAGTCGCGCCGATGACCGCAACCAGATGAGGTGAGACTGATGTCAGAGGCTCAGCAGAGAGGGACGAGGAGGTGATGAGTAACGCAAAGCCAGGGAACCTGACTGTTGTATTAATGATCATTGACTCCTTAGGCACTAGCATCACCATGGTAGGAAGTCATCCTAGAAAATTCATGCGTGGGAGGTGAAAGTGAACTGGTGACTTAATCGCTTAACGAATCAATAGAGTATGGAAAGCCAAAGCCAAAGCCAAAGCCTTGTTGTCTACTCATTACTTTCTTCAGATTGCACACTAACACCCCTGAATACATTTGTCCTTCCAAGCACCGGAATCGGCCAACCTGCGTCACTTTCAGCGATAGAAAGACGTCAGAGATACATAACGGGTTGAGAGTACCGTTTGGAAAATCCAGGAATTTATTAGAGAAGAATCCTGAGATTTTGTAGGCTTTCCACTTTCACTTTTGAATTCCTTTGCCATGACGCTTTTAATATTCTGCTAGAGGTCCTACTTAAGTATCAAATGTATACAGGATACGTTTTAATTTAGTTTAATTGACACACCTGGATATTTTCTTAAGCATATATGTGATAAATTATTAATTACATGTGATAATTAGATGTGATAGCCTAATGAACTTTTATCTTTTGCAAAATATGTAAATTTGTGTGGGAAGTGGAAACTAAATATGATATTGAAAATTAAGACACCTATAAGGTGTTAAATGGAAAATAGATGATGATAACGAACTGGAAACCTATTTCTAATTGAAATAGCTCATGAATTGCTCATAATTGACAAGTAACTGCATAAATTCACATTACACGGGTAATAAAACTTCTTCATCGACGGAACTTCACCTAAAGGAGTTCATTTATCGATTTAATCCTCTTATTTCGATGAGACACGTGGGCAATGCGCTCTACATTTTCTGCTTTCTGATTCAAACGATTAACATCGCAGTCTGATTAGTGGGGAATATTTGTAATAAGTTCCACGCCTTATTAATGCAGTTATGAGAAATTACTTTCGTAGTTGCGTACGGGATTCGATATGATTTAGGATGTGTCTGATTATGGTTAACAAATATGATGATGAACTCTGGAGAGCAAAATAAAAGAAAACGAGCCTACTTATGGGAAAATGAAGCCTGCTTCTTGAAAGTTGAATGATGATACGTATATAAATGACGACAATTTCTGATGTTGACTCCAAAGATTCTGATGCTCAAGTAGAGGGTAATTCTGTTGTCAGATTGCGCCGACGTAGCTTGTTATTATCTTGAACTAGAACCCTTGAATCATGGGAAATTACTCCGTAATCACAATTTCGTTTAATTATCGACATTCTCAAAGTGATACCGAGGAAAATTGACACAGCCGCTGTAAATGGGATGCAACTAGTGTAATGTTACAGGAAATTGTACTCTATTTGGAAAATGAGAATTAATAGGTACGGGAAAAATACGCGATGGGATTTAGAACTTAGAGTTGTGTCAGAAACGTAAAGTATCTAACATATATGAAAACACTGCTTAAATTGTTCTATTATAAAAAAGGTGTCGATTATATCGAAAATATATATCAAAATATTTAATATATATCGGACAATCTTGAAATCTGAAGCCACAGTTGATTTCAAAAGATTCAAAGTGATTCTAGAGAATTTAAAAAGATTTCAAGAGATTTTATATGATTTTAATTAATTTAAAGCGGTTCCAACAGGCTTCAAATGATTTTATGTACTTACAGAATTTTTAAAGAATTTCAAAAGAATAGTTTCAAGATTTCCAAAGATATTAAATGATATTAACAAATTTTAAGGGATTTGAAGAGAACTCCAAAGAATTAAATATTTTCAAGTATAATTTTAATGTGGTCCTGTTCAATAAAACTGGAAATATCCTATAAAGATTAAAAAACTATTATGGATTCATTATTTGCAAAAATCTTGTTATAATATAAAAAAGAGGGTAATAATTAGTATATCGAAAGAAATTTCAGGGGATATTAAGAAATTTTAAGAAATTTCAAATCAATCTAAAGAATGTAAAAGTACTTTAAAGACATTGAACAAGATATCAAAGATATCAAAATTTCCCAAAGTATTTCGAGTGATTTTAAAGAACGTTGAAAGAATTTCAAGGAATTTAGGGGATTTTCAAGCAATTCTAAGGAATTTTAAGTATTTTCAGAAATTTTACAAGATTTGAAAGATATAAAGATTTTCGAAAAGATTACAAGAGAATTAAAAATTTTTAAATGATTTGAAAGAAATTTCAAGTGAGTTTAAAGAGTTAAAGTAGATTTCAAAAGATTCAAAGTGATTCTAGAGAATTTAAAAAGATTTCAATAGATTTTATATGATTTTAATTAATTTAAAGCGGTTCCAACAGGCTTCAAATGATTTTATGTACTTACAGAATTTTTAAAGAATTTCAAAAGAATTCGAATGAGTTTCAAAATTTTCAAAGATATTAAATGTTTATAAAAAATTTTTAGAGATTTGAAGAGAATTCTAAAGAATTCAAGATTTTCAAGAATAGTTTTAATGTGTTCCTGATCAAGAAAAATGGAAATAGACTATTAAGATTAAAAAACTATTATGGATTCATTATTTGCATAAATCCTGTTATAATATAAAAATTTCGAAACATCTTAAAAGATTTCAAGAGATTTTAGAGGGTTTTAAGATAGAATAACTTAAAATCAATTGAAATCTCTTTAAATTCAATAAAATCTCTTAAAATCCTTTACAATGTCTTAAAATTTTGTAAATCTTTTGTAAAACCTCTTGAAAATCCTTAAATTCTTTAGAGTTCTTTCAAAACCCTTTACAAATTTTTGATATCATTTAAAAAGCCATTAAAAAACTTAACAAAAAATGGAAATTTTAAATATTCTTTACAATCACTTGAAATTTATTTAAATCCTTTTAAAATATCTCGAAAACCTTTAAATTTCCTTGGAATCACTTTGATTTTCTTGAAATCCCCTAAAATCCCTAAAATTACTTAGAATCTCTTCAAATTCCTTAAAATCTCTTGAAATCCTTTCCGATGTCTTGGAATTTTTAAAATCCTGTGAAACCTCTTGAATATTCTTAAATTCTTTGGAAATCTTTTTAAATTCCCTAGAATCACTTTAAATTTCTTGAAATCCCCTTAAATTCCTTAAAATCACTTGGAATCTTTTTAAAACCCTTTAAAATTCTTTAATATCATTTCAAATCCCTTGAAATACTTAAGAACAATTTTTTATTACTCCAAAATCTTGAAATTCTCGTGAAATTAAACAAATTGCTTAAAATCGCTTAGTTTTAATGTGGTCCTGCTCAAGAAAACTGGAAATATCCTATTAAGATTAAAAAACTATTATGGATTCATTATTTGCAAAAATCATGTTATAACATAAAAATTTCAAGACATCTTAAAGGAGTTTAAGAGATTTTAGAGGATTTTAAGGAATTTCAAGTGATTTTTTAGGGAATTTAACGGGATTTCAAGATATTTTACAGGATTTCAAAAGACGTCAAGTTTTTTTAAAGGGTTTTAAGAGATTTTATGTGGCTTTAAAAAATTTAAATCGATTTTAAAGTTTTGGAATCAAGAAATGTTTTTGGGTTCTTTAATATCTGTTAAATCTCTTGAAATCTGCTGAAATTTGTTGAAATCCCTTGAAACCATTTGAAATATTTTAAAATTATTTAAGATCACTTAAAGTATCTTGAAATCTTTTAAATTTCTTTAAATCTCAGATTAAAAATGTCTAGAAATCTTACGAAAATCCTGAAACTCTTTTGAAACCTATTTCTCATCTATTTTTATTTTAAAAAATTACCTTTTTACCTTTTTTAATGATTTGTGTTTGTCAACAATATATTAGTTAATTTTCCAATGTATAAATATAACGATCTTTTATATTTTCATAAATAACTAAACTTAAAAAATAGGGATAGAAATTATAGAAAGTGCAATTATATTCTGATTTTCTGTAATTTTAACGATTTTAATCAATCCCGATTTTAAGGAATTTACAAAAATCAAAAGAATTCAGAAGAGTCTCAAGACTTTCCATTTTTAGCAACTTTAATGTAACATTTTTCAAACTCATCATAATCGCGCATTAAATTCCACTACACAAAAAACACCTCTAGTTCTAACTTTCGTTTAATACGATTGCGTATCGCAATTCACAACATGTGTAACTATCGGCAATTTGTTTGAGACATATCATAACTAAATCCAATCAAAATAGACAGGAGTCATATAGTAATCATCGGTCTTTGAATACGGATGAAAAAATAGATATGGGATCTTAGTATGTCAGTGTGTCTATATGCTAATTGGCCGTCGATGAGCGGGTTAACCTTCGTGAATTGGCATGAGATGTGTACGCGTCCCACGTGCGTAAATTTACCTGTGTATGTACACCTGATACCTCAAACCACACACATTTATTGCTAAATAAGTACACACTCACGTGTAACGGTACTCGTGTTCGCGATATTGGACGGTAGAAAGTTGTTTGATATTTTGTGTATCCGCAAATCTCTTTACTCCTCCAATCTACACCCTCCACTTCCTCATTAATTCGTATTAAAAAAGTTTCAACAAGTTTCGACACCTAAAGACGCACACTTACTTTTTTTAGTTTACATTTTATGCGTCACTTATATATATAATGAATTTTAAAATGAACCTCGTGGGAAAAACATAATAGCAGTCTAATATCTCACAATTAATTAAAACTTTCTTTCACAGAAGTGTTCGAGATTTGGAAGGTACTCTAAATTTCTAATCGCTACATATTTAAGATTTCCTTACACAGTAAAGATTTCCTTCCAAAAGAAAGATTTCCTTCTTATGCTTACTTCTTTAAAAGTTGGAATCTGGAGCAGTAATTGTTTGAATTGTCTAGTTATTTATATCGTGTGAATAAACGTGATTAGATCGTAAACTGGATCATTTGATTCTTGTCAGCTTCTGGTGAAAAGTAGAAATATCTTCAATTATACACTAAATTAATGGGAATTTGAGCACATTAAGCAAGTATTAAGTTTACTAAGGAACTTAATGAAAACCATAAATAATCATTTTTTCTTCATATGAAGAAATGATAGCCTATAATCAGAATCTAAATGCCAATTTCAATCTTTCAATCACAGTCTTCAATTGAGGATTTATTTCAATTAAATTTATCTCAATTGAATTTACCTCAATTTAATTGCAATCTAATAATTTTTCCCTCCTGAGAATATGCACTCGCCATTGGAAAGTAAGAAAGAAAGGCGAGAGTTCATGAAGAGAAAGAGGATAGGATAAAAGTACTCTACCAAGAATTCAGTGACCCAAAATTACGAGGGCCGCCATCGGACCATAAACGCCTACAGAGCATTGTTTTCCAAGACGAGTGGAGAACATAAGATGAGTTTTACGTGTGCGATTGGCAACACAATCACGTTTAAATTCTTGCATCGAGGAATTAAGAGTGCCCCAAGTACTATGTATGTTGTACTCATGATTTGTCATGTTAATGTAGTGGGCGAGTCAAAAATGTCTCTCTACATAATTTATTTTGTTTTAACATCGTTAAGTGGGTCACTTGGATCCTCAAATATTGGGCAGATTCTCATGTTTTGTGTCCACAAAGAAATGTCAGTTAAAATGTTTAGACTTCCAAATTGGAGAACTAGAAATCTTTTGGTCCACAGCGTGGACCAGAAAATTCGTGTATCACGAGAACTGTTGGAATGCTTCAAATTTATTTGCTAATATCCTCTAATCTGAAGAAAAGGGTACTAAAATATTTGCATAATTAGAATCTGCAGATTCTAATTATGAAGATATTTGATGAAATGAAATTTCTCAGATGGTTTGAAATGCCTTTTTAAATGTTGGACAATTAAAATGTATCTTTATGAGATAGACGCTCTTTGCGAACGAGATATGTGGAAGGAGAAGGATCTGTCTCGTGCAATCCTTTTTCATTCCGGTCAGCCCCTCTAGGCGCAACAAAGCCAAGATCCGTGTGAAAGCTGAGACGGTACAGACATGAATGGCTGCTGACGTCAAAGCGCTCGGAAAAATTGCGCAATTTCACCATTCCGAAGCGAGGAACGGAAGAACGGAATTTATTTACGCGTAATAATTCTGCTTTCTTCCGGAATCAGAGTTCCTTTGCGCCCTCCGGCAGAAATTGGGAATTATCAAGTAATATTATGCAGAAGTCAGTAATATTTATATCCTTGCATAATCCCAAGGCTGACCAGAAAATACCTTTACTACTTAATAAAATGTATATTTTTCTTGTTTACAATTAAAGAATAAATTCAATCATGATGACATTCTTCGTTTTCAATCTCATCTTCCATAAAATTAACACCTCGATATTCAAATAAGAATCCGGAAGTAATGAATGCATTCAATTAATTTTTAATTGACCCAAACGTTCCTGCAAACAATGCTGGTCCTCGTTTGGTTCAATTAAAAAGTAGTTGAATGCATTCATTAATAAAGCTAAAACACCAATAGCCTTATACAATTTTACTTTGCATATTGCGGTTGCAATTTATTAACCTTTTATTTTTATTTTCTTTTTATGTAAAGTCTTTATTTATTTTCGTTTTATTTTTTATGCTCGCTTTAATTTTCTGTAACGAGCTAAGAAAGTTTCTTTTCGTTGTCAGAAGGTGATCGAACGATTATAAATAGTTTGTTGACTTGCATATAAAATACTAGAGGCAGACTACCAACACATATGAATTATTCTAAGTATGTATAGCTTTATATGCATATATATGCATATGTATCTAATTCTTGATGTAAAGACATGCGAAACATTAACCCATGTGCGAATTAACGTCGGCCCCCATAGTAGGAACATCGGCCCAAAGTCGGTTACACTCTGGCCCGCCGTAGATCGGCAGCAAAGTTGGGCCAGCGTTTATATTTCTAAGAAACTTAAGTTGGCCTAACCTAACTTGCCAACGTTGACAACCGAAGTGGAACCGACTATTGGCCATACTTTGGGCCAAAAATTGTCCAACCATCGGGAGAACTGTGGAAAATCTTTCTTAAACGAGTAAAACCGATTGTCGACCCAACTCTGGGCCAAAGTTGGCCCAAAAGTCCAAGGCAAAGTACGTTTTACGTCTTAAAAAATGTGGAGCCGACCATTGACCCAACTTTGAGCCGCACCTGGCCCGACCATCGGAAGAACTGTATAAATTCTTTCTTACAAGAGTAACGCCGACTGTCGGCTCAAATCTGGGCCAAAGTCGACTCAACAGTCAAAAACAACGTAGTTAGTACGTTCTAAAAAATGTGCAGCCGACTATCGACCCCACTTTGGCCCGAATCTGGCCCGACCATCGGAAGAACTGTATAAATTCTTTCTTACGAGAGTAACGCCGACTGTCGGCCCAACTCTGGGCCAAAGTTGGCCCAAAAGTCCAAGGCAAAGTACGTTTTACGTCTTAAAAAATGTGGAGCCGACCATTGACCCAACTTTGAGCCGCACCTGGCCCGACCATCGGAAGAACTGTATAAATTCTTTCTTACAAGAGTAACGCCGACTGTCGGCTCAAATCTGGGCCAAAGTCGACTCAACAGTCAAAAACAACGTAGTTAGTACGTTCTAAAAAATGTGCAGCCGACTAT